>JAJAGP010000735.1:189051-307950 GCA_025084515.1 Ancistrus triradiatus | reverse complement strand
TTATTGTAGTACTAAATGTTAATACATTTATATGGTTAATGAATGTGATATTTAGAAAAAGTAAAACGTAGTATGACTCGGAATGTAAATGTGTCTATTATAAGCCAAACAAAAATAACTCAGTGTATGTAAAGTGTTTTTATATTATCAATAACACCTCTTTTTTCTACATTATATTCCAGATTCTTCATTATATTTTGTAATGGCATTCCATTTCTTTATTAAACAGTGTGTTTTGAAAAAAATACACAAGGTACAACATACCTTGTGACCAGTTGTTTTTGCACGAAATATATTTTTATTTATATTAAGAAAGTGAATGATTGAATAAACTGTTCATCTCATTTATTAAAATGATGAGGAAGAAGGCTAAGAGAATGAGTTCTATAATTTTATGTGGATGAAAACAGACCGTACGTAACTAGAATGAACGTTGCGACACCTACTGGACACAAACTTAATAACCTACATTGAAAACCGCTTCATTAGGAAAAAAATCAAACAATCTTTTCCTGTGAATTTATTACCAGTCCATTTAGGATTTTTACAGTAATCTACATGGGCACAATCTGTAATACGGCTATAAATTAATTGTAGATAAAACAGAATACAGTAGGCTAAATAAAAATATTAAGAACAGGTAGACCTGCTCGAATGCGCTGAGAAGCAACGCAATCGTATACAAGTCGTACGAAAACTACTGCTATTCCTTCCTAAATACTAGAAGTTATAAAACGATTTCTGAGTATAACATGTATATAAGCCCTGGTCGACGACTCTCCTTTCAGCGCAGGCTCGTTGGTCTAGGGGTATGATTCTCGCTTAGGGTGCGAGAGGTCCCGGGTTCAAATCCCGGACGAGCCCATTATTTTGTTACTTTTGCGGACGTTAAAACAAACTATATTCAAATGTTCTGGATTATTTTACGTGGGCGTATTTTTGTCAAACTAATCGCAGACGGCTGCTGTAGCTCCACAGTATGGAAGGAAGTAATATAAGAACCGCAAGGAGTGGCTGCTCAGCCAACAAAGTTTTGGTCAACTAGCTTAACCAGTAGGTTTTAAATCATGCATGTATATGTACGATTGCAAATGATTAATGATTAATGATTGCAAGCAACAAGCAGCAAATTGTTACTGTATCTGGCAAATACTCTGTTGTCAATATTTATTGTCCGTCTTGTCATTTACTGCATTTGTATTGCCTTTGTTTTGTTCCTGACGAATTGTTTTAAACTCTTTTTTGAAACCTGCTGGTTTTTTTTGCCTTGTTTCACCGACATTTGTATGGACAAATGTAAAGCGTTCTACGAAGAAGTTCCTATGCTGCACTATGTACAGCTATATGTATTTGACAAAAACTTGCAATCTGTAAAAACATAGAAATCTACATTGACTATATAATAGTGATCTTATAAGAAACTCTGTACATACCAAATTCCCAGACTCGTAGCTTCATGAGATCTTTAAGTAAACCAAAGCATGTAGATAAGATAAGGAATACGTTTGCTGCTATTGTTTTAATGAGAAAAACAGTCGCGTGTAAAATACGAAAAAAAAAAGAACAATTGACCCCGACGTGATTTGAACACGCAACCTTCTGATCTGGAGTCAGACGCGCTACCGTTGCGCCACGAGGTCTCTAGCTGAGATGCTTGTTAGTACCTTCTAAAAGGTTTTGCATAACGTCAACTTTCCACGCTATGGACTTAGTTTTGCGGTTTCTATCTTTAAAATACAACTATTTTGAAAAACAGCGAATTTGCAACGTTAGCGTAGCCGGTTTGATGCAGGAACCAGTTCGTGGGTTAACCTTACATTTTAAGACCCCAGTTGTCGTACTTCGGTTGGTTTTATATCCGTATATTTGGACTCCTTTCTTCTTTCTTTCAAACGGTGAGTCCAAAAAAGTTAATACTTGCAAATATCTTTATTTATTTTATAGCATATATTTAGTTAGAAGTCACTTCATAGTGACTACATCATTAAGCTTTTTATTCACATTTGGTATTTATTAGCATTTTACTGTTACTTCAAACCTAACAATAATTGTTTAATAATAAATATTAAGCAGATTTTAAAGATGCAAGTGTGATAGATGCATGTAAATTAAAACACTGAGAAACAAAATGGCTGCCAAATAATTCCGCCAAATGTGTTCAACAACTGACCATTATTTATTTAATGCTGTTAATAACAGTGTTGAACACATTTAGACAAATTATTTGGAAACCATTTTATCGGTCTTCTATCACACTGGCACTTCAAATGCTGCTTAATATGTATTGCTAAATAATTATTGCTATATATTTAAAATAGCAAAGTAAAATGCCAATATATAATACATTTGAATAAAAAGCTTCCCTGATATTATATACCACAACTCTATAATTGTTTAGTCAGGACGTCCATTTTCGAGTCCAAGACAAGGTCCAATGCCTGTAGCCAAGACCAAGTTTAAAGGGTATGGAGTCCAAATCTGAACTGCAATTTAACCAGTTCCTGTCAAAATGTTCAAATGAACAAACGTGTGTCTAGCCCATTTTTCGAGGTGCTCAAACACGTCTAAAATGATGTCCCAGCACCATTAAAAAAAAGTCATTTTTTGTTGTCTCTTTTTTAAACTGAAGTTTGTCTCTGCTAGCTTGAAAAATGTTAAAGGCTTGTTGAGAACCGAAATTGGCGAGTACACAGCAATTTTTTACCATAAGGAATAATGTGAATTGAATTAATACATTCCCGACCCCCAGAAAATCCACACTGTATAAGGCATTATATGCATTAATGGAGTTGTATTTGTTCAGGTGCTCCCTGATTTATGATTGGGAAATGTTCTGACAAATCCATCGTAAGTTAAATGTATCATGGACCGATGAGTTTAATATGATCCTTACAGTATGATAGCGGAGCCTACCTTATTGTTTAAAACACTTATAAACTTTTAAGTGCTGTAATCAGCAATCATTTTACCATTTTACCATGACCCATGGGCACTATTTTGCACTAAGAATACTGTACAGTAGATGTAAAAATAAATAAAAACACACAAACATAGTGCAGATCTACACTGTGAATCTCAATCACTGAATCACTAAATCGTGTTTCAGCTGGAACGAGACGGGTGGCTTGACTCATAAAAGTTTAAGTGCCAAGTACAGAGCAAATGACAAGAGCCAAGACAAATTTTTCTAGTCAAAATGTGTCGAGAACTGAATTTGATGAGTTCCAAGGTACCACTGTGCAGGCAAAATTTTCAGATAACGGGAACTGTATATCCATTATTTGTTATGGAAAAATCACTGCCTCATTCTGGCATCTTTAAAACGCTTCATACTATTTGTGATGTAGCTTTATATAATGGCTTAGGAGACTTTTGTGTTTGCTTGCTCTCTTGCTCTCTCTTTCACCCTGTCTCTTTCATCTGTTTCTGAGGTTTCACTGCACAGATTGATTAATGACCACATAGCAACTGTAGGTAATATAGTAATATACCTGCATATAGCTTTTTATTTTTATTATTTTAATAATTGTAGGAAATAAAGAAACCAGAAGGCAATGTTCACAGATGTGAAGAGGATTGTAGGATTTTTAAAGAATTTAATTGTAAATTATAGTGGAAAGTAAGTATTTGGTCAATAAATTTGGTTCAACTCAATACTTTGTAACATAACCTTTGTTGGCAATGACAGAGGTCAAACATTTTCTGTAAGTCTTCACCAGGTCTGCACACACTGTAGCTGGTATTTTGGCCAATTGCTCCATGCAGATCTCGTCTAGAGCAGTGATGTTTTGGGGCAACACGGATTTTCAACCCCCTCCACAAATTTTCTATGGGGTTGAGGTCTGGAGACTGGCTAGGTCACTAGGACCTTGACATGCTTTTTACGGAGCCACTCCTTCGTTTCCCAAGCGGTGTGTTTGTTACACAAATTAGTGCACTAGTACCCGGTTTGTGTATTATAAATATATGTATTTTTTAAAATGATGTTTGCCCTGTGGTTTCATTTGGTCTTGCAGTGTCTGCCAGGACTTACATGTGTGAATGTGAGTGTGAAAATATTTTATTGTCTTTATATTGTCTTGTGTCTTTATATTACTTCTTTAATGGAAGTTTATTCCCTAACATTTCTCATCCTCCTTCTACTGGATGTAGCCAGACTTCATTAACTGAACTATATGATTGACCATAGTACTTCTCTTCATCTGTAATGTTGAGAGAAACCAAAAAGCTAGATTCATTTCTGTTTTCACTATAACTGTTGTCAGTACTTTAAATGACAGATTTAGTTGGGCATACATACAGTTGCATCATTTCAGTAATACCCATATCTGGACCTCTCCTAATCATATGCTAAGTTTTAACTACACCTTTCCTGGTCATGGTGGTACCAGCTGAGGACACCAGCACAAAGCCATGGAGAACAGTATGAAGGGCTATAAGGAGTGAATTAGACACATAATAAGCCCTGCCCTAGCTGCAGCATGTCTCTATCATGGCACATGAAGTCCACGTCACAAAATATGACGATGCTTCTAATTAAACACTGCGACCCTGTAGATGGAAAGGGAAGCTGACAGTAGTTGATTTGACATGCCAAAGTTCCCCTTTCTAAGTTAGTTTTTCCAGAATTGAATTCAGACATGGGAAAAATTCAAGAGCTTTTAGCAGACATGCCACAGTATAATCCTGGACAGATCATGTAGGAGCTAGGTGCAGCTGCACTGTCTACTGTTGATAACTGTCTGTAAGTGATGAGCCCACATTGGAATTTCTATCGCAGTAGTCAATAGATTTTGGGTAGGAATTAAGGTTTATTTTGCAGTGGTACAACATCATACAACTGTATTAATGTGAATTTGTTTTAAAGAGATGTTTTAATGTGCGATAGCCCTGCTGGCTGTACAAAACAAAATGGCAACCAGCAGGTGGAGACAAGGCACATTTGGCTGTCAAGTTCTGTGTGTGTAATGTTAGAATTTCTTTGTAAACTGTAGGTGGGTACATTTCCGGGGGGAGAATACCCATATAATGTATACAAGACAGCCGAGTACAGTGGTATCAAATGCAATATATAAAATATGTGTGTTATGTAAATATTACACTCATTATAATGGACCCAGATAGAAATGTTTGATTGCTGCAAAACCCAGCATGTAGTTCTGTCTCAGCCAGATATTTTAAGGATTACAGGTGAGGTCTGATTAGACACTGGGTCACAAGAGGACACTTCCTTGGCCTGCCCTTTCACAAGATTTATCACCAATTGAGCATTTATGGGACCAGCTGGGACTCCAAATTTGGCAACCTACAAGTGTGCAGGATCTAAAGGCCAGAGCTGCAACATTTGTGGGAAAAAGTCTGTGCCACGGGATGCCATATGGAACCTGTTTGCCTTCATGCCCAACCGTGTCTCATATTGTATTCACACTAGAAGCGGCCCAACAGGGTACTAGAGCCTCCATTCAATTGTAGTTGTCCCCAATACACTTTCGCTCTAATATCCTAATCACTTACAGTGGGGCAAAAAAGTATTTAGTCAGCCACTGATTGTGCAAGTTCATTTACTTAGAAAGATGAGAGAGGCCTGTAATTTTCATCATAGTTACACTTCAACTATGAGCGACAAAATGAGAAAAAATATCCAGGAAATCACATTGTAGGATTTTTAAAGAATTTAATTGTAAATTATGGTGGAAAATAAGTTTTTGGTCAATAAATTTGGTTCAACTCAATACTTTGTAACATAACCTTTGTTGGCAATGACAGAGGTCAAACGTTTCCTGTAAGTCTTCACCAGGTTTGCACACACTGTAGCTGGTATTTTGGCCCATTCCTCCATGCAGATCTCCTCTAGAGCAGTGATGTTTTGGGACAACACGGACTTTCAACTCCCTCCACAAAACATATATCATCATATAAAGTTTCATTCGATTACAACAACTTCTTGGTGAGTTACTTTTTGTCAGTGCGTGTATTTGACATATTTTTTTGTGCCTAAAACTAAATATTTAATACTTAAAAACAATAGAAATAAGAGAAAAGTTTGTACTTTATGGAAGATGTTTGTGTGTGTGTGTGTACAGACTTTCTTGAGTTGTACATGTACACACTGCAATCTGTTTCCTGATTCATTGGAAAATGTTTGCGAAAAGCCTTTTTTTAAACCATGTGACAGGAAGGAAGTGAGACTAAAGAAATGTTAGACGAGTTCACGCTCTTTTGTCCTTGATTAAACGCTGCCTACAGATGACATTTATCATGAGGTACAACAACAAACAGTATAAAAAAAAAACAAATGGTTACACCGCCATATCGTAATAAAGGCACACAACTAGTTATTCAATAAAGCTGATTAAACTATTTGCATTATATTCATACGAAAAGACTAATTTGTATTCGGAATTTATGACAAGAATAAAATATATTAAACAGTAACGCTGAAGAGAAGACTAAAAACTAGAAATGTTAAAAGTTTAATTATAGGATATGAAGTTATAGATTAGATATTCGTGTTGCCGCCATGCAGTTCCAGGGACCTTGGTTTCACCCTTGCCTCTGATTCATGCGTTGGTATTTTGGTAAGTTCTTCCTGTTTCAGTGTGGGTTTACTCTTGCTGTGCTGCTTTCAACCTCCCAAAAACAGCCTATTCTATTTTGTATACTTACAATTTACTAAGGTCACTTTAATTTAAGTAAACCAACCACTCTGAAAGTACGCTTGAATTTTAATGGTTAGTTGTTGACCTTTGGAATGTGCCAAGAGTATAATGTCAGGATTTTTTTCTGAGTTAAACAAATGAGAGCATGATAGTGCATTTAGTGCCTCCATACACCTCAGTTAGTGTAGTTTAAAAAATAAAGGCATAATAGAGAAGAAGGGTTTTGTGTTTTGTGTTACTTGTGTGGTCTGGGCAGTGTGTTTGCTGGATCACATGATGCCTGTGGTTAGCTAAAATGGTGAGCTGCTACTTGATGCTACAGACAATGACAAGATTAGTAATAGCAGGCTTTATTTTACTTAAACAATAAAGCAGACTTGCAGTATCAATACATTTCTTTGTTAAATAACTGAACTACATACCTTTTGTAGATACATTTAATTATGTGGAACTTCCCTGATGCAAGTTAGCTTCCTACTTTCACCTTTGTTATAGCTGTTTGTTATAAAAAAGGGACACATCTTACTCATTTACTTCCCCTATTTGATAAAATATGAAATTCCAAAAGCCGTAGAAAGAGCCATGTTCATACGGTATTAGTTTTACTGAGCGCACCTATAATCACACCAGAGAGAATCAGTATTATTGTATTATTATTCATATTCATAAATGGTACTTTGAACAAAAGCAAAACAAAATAACAAACGTTCTGATAAGAAATGTATAAAAAAATCCCAAACCATTTTGAAAGAATCAGAGCTATTGTAATCTATGTCATCACTACTACTAATGAACATTAAAGGAAACAGTGTATGTCTGCCGTATGAACATCAGCGAGAAACTATAAATAAAATAAAATAAAAATCAAGCCCAGATATATTACACAACAGAATGTAACCTGAAAGATCTATGTTCTGTCTCTCCGTTTCTTTTTTTACTAATTATTTATCAGCTATTGTAAATGCAGATGCAATTTATCTGATGGCAATTTATCAGTCGGGTTCTGAAATGACTAAATATCAAAGTAGGGTGTAAGAGCCATTATTGTGCTCACATCCAAGCCAACGATCTTTCAGCTTGATGTAGAATATGGACCACCACCTAGTGCAGTACTGGAAGTTTGTTATGAGTTGTTATGCCTATGTGTCACAATTATTAGAAAGAAAAGTAAAACAAATAAATAATAAGCACTAGTTCATTACTTTATTAAATAAATGATTTTTGTTCATTGACAGTAAGCAATACTTGTGCAGGGTGTCCCATAACTCCAGCATCACAGGATGAATGTATGTTTATTTTTACAGATCATGATGTAGTTTAAAAATGAGTTCTAAGAAAAATTCAGAAGAGGCCACATGTTGAAATGAGGAATGTTTGAACATTTGCATCTGCAATGGCTGAATGTATTTACATTTACAGCATTTAGCAGACACCCTTATCCAGAGCGACTTACAACTGATAGTCTTACAATCCAAGCAATTGTGGATTAAGGGCCTTGCTCAAGGACCCAACAGTGGCAGCTTGGCAGAGGTGGGATTTGAACCCTGGGCCTTCTGGTCCATAGTCCAGTAGTTTACCCGCTAGGCTACCACAGTACATGAATGTATGTTGAGATAAATTGTATATACAGTATATAGTTCTTCAAGTGATTATTTTTTTCCTATAATGCTGGACTCTTGGGACACTGTACATTAAAGAACACTGAAAACTTTGTTAAAAGAAACATTTTACACAAGTGTACATATAAAAAGTATTATATATTGCACAAGTGTACATATGAAAAATATATATTAAAAATTCAGCTTAAGCAAAAATTCAGGCTTAAGGTTTATTCACGTTGCCTATGGCACATAGTCCTTAAAACCTTTTTGAAAAAAAACCTAGGCTCAGTATATCATAACATATTTCACAAACATTTATAATTTTTCTTTAACTTGCATAATGGTAGTTCAGGTTGCAGAGAATCAGTGACTGAATCAGGCTGAGATTCAGTGTACAATAGTACTGTTCCCAGAGAACACTTCATGTTCTTTCACATATGCATTTTATATTCTCATGAAATACTAAAAATGTTGACTGCTATTTACAGATAATTACATACATAAGAAAACAAAAAGACATTTTAACACTATATTTTTGCAAAAGATTTGTTTTCCACTTAAACTTCATACACTTTTCACATCCCCTGCAACAGCTCTAACTGTTTATTTGTTAGTTATCGGATTGTTGAACTGTTGATCGGCGACTTGTTGTTAACTTCAGTTAATACATTTTGACATTTTCTTTGTATGTATGTTTGCATTTACTTCTCTCTTTCTCTTTATCTTGGAACTGATGCAATTTCTTCCAGTCAATCTTCTATCACAGGTTTACCATTCTTATTTACCATGGCGTAAATTGTTTGAGGTTTTGTGCATTCCACCGCATTGTAGTTACGTCCCTAAAATGTAGTAAGAAGACACAGTTATAGCAAAGTCAAAACTGAAAGAGTTTGCACATCCATATGATTTAGTCACATCATTACTAGTTTGCAATTTGTAGATTTTCAAAGATTAAACAGCATTTAGCTTTATTGTATGAGACATTTGTCATTAGACGTACTATGTCTGTATATAAAACATGAACTAGTGAGTATGCAAAGTAATTTTAATCACTTTTCTCAGGCATATAGTTCTATATGTTATTATATGTATGTATGTATGTATGTAGATATGTATTTGCGTCAGTGAATCGGTCTATAATTGGTAAATTATGGAAGAACCCTGCATGTTTTATGTTTTCTTGTCCCCTGGGCTACTTTTCTAAGAATAAAAAACCCAAAGAATATTTCCTAACAGAATAACAGCTTATTTTGTAGACACTAGGTTGTTCATTTAGGTGAATCCAAATATTTAATGCCATATTAAGTATATTTTGAACTAGAATTCACAGCTGCACTGCAGTCCCATCAACACCATCTAGCAATTTATATATTAAATATCCTCATTATATAAAAGAATTGCATTATTCATACCTCGTCTGGAGTTTTTTCATAGACATTGCAGTCATCGAGGCTCACTGGTGTTCTCACTGCCTGAATATTTTTAGGAATACAAGTAGAATTATAATCAATAATGTTGGTGTATTTGAAAAACATAGTTAGCCACATGTAATTCAACCTTTAAAACATACATGGTTAGCTAGGCAGGTTCAGCATAGAAAAAATAATATTGTGAGTTATATAGATTATAAAGTAATTAACATCAGTTAAATACATAAAGCTCATCCTATACAATCTTAACAGTTTGATTAGCCTACAAAATCACATGATGCTAATCCAAATGAAAATGTATAAGTGAAATATTGAAATAGGCTCCACAAACTGAGCTATGCACCCAGTGAGTGGACGAGTAGCTAAAACTGACAAGCGAAGATACACTGCTGGAATTCATAGACTTGGTTATGTCATTATAACCAAATACGGTACAAGTCTATGTTGACAATCAGAATAATTGTCAAATTTGATATATTTCTGGGGAACTTGTTGGCAAAAAGAGCTGTGTGCAGTGCATTGATTTACTCAGCCCCTCCTTACCCTGCTCTTTTTCTGTACCACAAACACATTTATAGAATTAGAAACTGACAGTGCAAGATATTTCCTGTTGTATTTATGACGCAAGCATGTGTTTCCAGAAATTAGCCGGGAACTGAGAAGTGTGCAGAAGCGAGCACATTTACCTCTTGTGTGCTACGTTGGAAAGGTGCAGTTCTTCTTTCTCTCTAAGTCTCGAATAGAAACTAATCTGCAACTATCCTGCAGTCCACTTGCGGTTCTCACGCAGATTCTGTGCACGTATTTCACCTGAGTGGTGCCACCTGCAGCTCATCATCAAGGTGCTTATAAGGAGTGCCAGCCAAATGTCACCAGCATTCAGTCTAGTCACGCTGATGCCGCATGTTTAATAAAGCTTTGTGTTCAATAAAACTTTCTGCACCGGAGTCAGTGGTGTACTACAACAGCTAACAAGTTAATACCTGGCATTTGGGTTAAGTAGGTTAATTACCTTAAATAATAAGGATAACCTTAATGTACCACAGAGGTAAATTCGAACGGATGTTGTTTGTTGTGTGTTATATGGCCCATACTTGTATTATTATTGTGATTATTTTTATAATTACTGCGATGGACTATAATGAGTCTATAATGGACTGTCTGCGTACCAGGAGCCTACGCCGAAAATGTTCAGTTTTGGGTTTTTTTCCGCTAGCCACAGCGCTTTGCAGTGCCATTAGTGGCTTTTTCTTTTCTTCCCTTTTTACATTTTGTTTATTATTATATTGTCTACTTTGTGTTTGAGTCCACCGCCAGATGGCGCTTGTGTTTGGCCTTCTTTATACCCTTTTCCCTGCATTTCCCTTCAGTGGCCACGTGGCATGCTGGTAAAGCGCGTCGCCCCTGATCGCTGACGAGGTTCGAGTCTCAGCTACCAGCCTTACGGGCGCGGCTTTATTTTCTTTTGTGTGTGTGCGCGTATGTGTTTTCCCCCACACACACACCTCCCTTTTTATTTGTTTATCTTTGGTTTGCCCCTTCATCAGAAGCTAACTGCGATTTGGTCCTAAAACCCCTTTTATTTTATAATAAAAGGTTAGAAAAGGTTATAATAAAAGTTTTTAACAGAAAGGTGGAACCAGTTTAGGACCCAGCATTAACTCCTGACGCCGTTATGGAAGTCCTCTGCCACCGGAGGCGCCGGTGATCAGCCAGGACCCAGCCAGGGCTCCTTCTACCCACCATGGAGGTCCCCCACCCACAGGCGCGGCAATATGAGCCGCCCTGTTTCTTCAACATCACTCAGGGTCCCAGACCGGTCGCCGAGCATGTGCTGGACTTACAACAGCTGGCCGCGAAGATCAGATTGAACGACCGGGCGCTGATGGACATTTTTGATAATGTCCATCCTTGAGCTGCTCACGCCAAGCTCCGCCCCTGAGCCACCCGTGTAGAGCTCCGCCCCTGAGCCGCCCGCACCGAGTTTTGCCCCTTAGGATTCGGCTGGTTCTGAGGGATCGGACATACCATCCCGCCCGCCCCTAACTTCCCGTGCGCCACATGCTCAAATCAGAGTGTACCTGGCAGGCTAGGGGAGGTGCTTCATGCACTTAGGGGCTTCAGGAGACGCCCCTTGGGGGGAGGGGGGGTACTGTAATGAGCCACGCTGTCGACGCTAGATGGCATTGTTGGCTCATTGACGCATCATGACTGGTTTGGCGGTCTTGCGCATGCACGCACCGACTCTAATCGGTGTTTAGGTCATTGGCGACACATGTGAGCTCAGGTATTTACGAACGCTCCTGAACATTGCTGGGTGTCACATTGTTGGGTGTTGCACCCTATGCTAACAGGTAAAACCTCTTTTATTTTATATTATACGCATATTTTTTAGACGAACCGTAACATGGACTGCCATCCTGTTCAGGGCACTATTAGGTCTATGCCCTTTGTTCTCACGGGATAGGTGCTGGAGCTACATCGCGACCCTAACCAGGAAAAGCAAGGTTACAACATGGAAATATAATGTATGAATTATTTATCATCCAAGTTATCCCATGCTGTGGCTAGACATGGCCAACAGTAAAACTGATTTACTTATTTTCTTTGAGCACCCAAGTACAGTTATCAATATGACTTCTGAATGCTTATGGCTGGCACTCCACCTTGCAAAAGGACAGTGATGAAACATAACTAATACAACTGTTTCCATGACCAACACATATAATTGCCAGTAGTAATTTGCCAAAAGTCAAACATGTGGACTGGAAGCAAAAAAGCTACAGATACTGGGAGAAGCAGAAGAGCTGGAAATCAGAGCCAATAAATCATTATTAGTTAACATAACCCATGTATGTCTATACTGGGCTTTCCATCCACCAAGTTTTTGCACATTTTGAAGAAAAAAAAGAAAAACAAAAACCCTGCAAACAAACAAAAAATCTGAATGGAAAAACTTAGAATATCACTAAAGCTGAAATGCAAAAAAAGGTGTTTTTGGAAAAGAAAATGATGACGTATCAAGCTGTAAGTCCAATGATTCTGTTCTACCTGATCACAACAAAACAAAGCAAAATTGGTATTGGTACATTTAGATATGAATTAATGGTCAACCCAACTGAATGTAAACATTATGATGTTAAAAATTATAACTTATCTGATTAAGCAGATAAGAAACTAAATGAATAAATGAACGAATAAATGAATGAATGAATGAATGAATGAAGAGGTTGTATGCATTAAAGACAGCTACGTCAAGCACTTTGCCAGGCGAACCAACGCATACACACACAACACATTTCAGCCCCCATTAGGTGGGATACTGCCCTTCCTGCCTGGTCTCTCTGAACTGCAAAGAACACAGCCGTAAAAATATTTTAAATGACTGTTAAGATTATTCTGCTGAAAGCAAAGACCGAGTTAAATTCCTCCATTATGTTTCAATATATATTTATCTTACAGCATCTGTTATAGCATTGTTATGGCATTTATTATCGTGTTTATAATATATTGTGTATACAGGCTATAAAGAACATGTTACCATTTTCTAAATTATCTTATTTACAAGTAATAGACCTCTGGTAGTTTTATTTAAAATTACCTGGGTGTTAGGTACTGCGCACACAGTACTATACACTGTTTGTGGATGATCTGATCTCTCTGACATCTCGACTTGTCTTGGTTTTTTATTGTCCTGCAGACATGGTTAATCCAAGATATTATATGGTGTGTTTATTTGTTAAACAAACCATGTAAAAATTATGTTAAAGATAACTTTTATTAAAGGATTACCTTAACCTCTTCATAGACTGTGTTTCCAATTTGATGTTCTAAGAGAATTAGAAAAGAAAAGAATCATTGTCATGATCATTCATTCATTCATTTTTATGCCCGTTTCATCTAATTCAGTTTTGTGAGGAGCCAGGGCTTAACTAGAAGATGGGAACCAATCCTAAACAAGGCACCAAGCCATTTCAGGGCACATTCACTCACACACAGGTACTCTTTAGAGACACCAGTTGACCTAACATATGTTTTTGGAAACCCCACGGAGACAGAGCCTGGGCTGGGAATCGAACCAGGGAGCTCTGGAGCTGTGAGGTGACCACTGGCACCCCTGTGCCTTACAGAGTGAATTTCAAAATAAATAATTAACAAAACTTCCGACTATTCACTTACTACACATGAACAGTCACACAAAAATCACTTTGGAGAAGTGGAATCAGGGAAAAATGGGGCAACTTCCACTTAAACATCGATTATGGTTTATGACTCAATTCAAACATGCTAATGATGAATTTGAAAGGTCAGATAGGTTCTACATGAGTCCACCTCTACATGAACCAGAGGTGAAGGCCAGCTATGTTTGCTAGTATTGTGATTACATTGTTCCTTTTTAAATTAAAGTACTTTGTGAGTTAAGATGAATTAAAGTTCAACTGTGAATTAAAGAAGCAATTAAATAATACATTACTGTGAGCAAATTAAACAGAGATCATATGAAACACATGTTTATGATGAAATTAGGATTTGAATGTGGATGTAGATTTGAATGTACAAGCTCAAATCAAAAGAAAATTAGGATAGTATGGAAATGCATATAAAAACACACACACTGTTTCTTACATTTACTTTGACCTTCATTTAATTGCAGACAGTATGATCCTGAGATAGTTCATGTTTTGTCTGGTCAACTTCATTTCATTTATTAATAAACATGTGACGGTTTGCCATATTAGAAACCAGGCGAACCATGAAAATACAACAAAAGTTTTTAGGACCCAATCGCAGTTAGCTCCAGATGGAAATGGGGAACCAAAAGGAAAACAAATTCAGTGACTGAGGATCAAACCCTAGGCGGACGCGTAGGTAACAGCTGTGTAAACCCAACGCGCCACTCAACCACTGAAGAAAAGAAATGAAAAGGATAAACCCCTACAAAAGAAAACGCTGTAAGTGCTAGCACACACAGCCTGAGCTGTGCTTACGACGTGGTTCCACTACGCCAATGGTGTAAGTGGGTCTGCGCCTGCTCAGAGTGACAGTGGAGTGAAGGAGGGTGATGGCGCGAGAGGCATGAGGTGGGGCATGCTTCGCCGCAGCGAGCGAGCGAGCCAAAACCGGCGAAGAAGACGGCAACTGGGGACGTTAGAGGAATGCTTGCCCTGCACTATGTCTAGGCCCTATCGGTTATCAGGCAGCCTCCTGACTGCCCATTGCTGGCGATCTTCAAATCGACAGCTACCTCTATCCCTAACAAACAAAAAATGAGCACGCAAAAAGCCGTGTGAGAGCCAGTAAAGTCCCAGGATATGATATCTGTCTGGGAGGAAAGGTGCACTAGCCCGGCCAACAGGTGGTGTCATTTGCACGCATGGCGCCAAACAAGGGCTGGCGCATGCGTGATCACCCCGGTCAGCGTGACTCCTAATAGTATCCCCCACCAAAGGTGCATCTAGTATCTACCCTAGCTTGCTGAACATGCTCAGGGTTAAGTGTATGGCATCCGGGGAAGCGCCAGTAGGCATGACGCACCTTAAAATAGGGGCCAAGTGGGAGGGCAGGGCAAGACAAGTCCAAAGCAGGATTCGGGGCCGGAGCTCGGTGTTAGCGGTTCAGGGGCAGAGCTCTGCGCTGGCGGCTCAGCGGGCGGATTTCGGTGCTGGCAGCTCCGAACCGGGGCTCGACTCGACAAGGCCAATGAAAAAGGTTGGCGCGAGGTCAACGAAAGTGACCGTGGTGTAGGGTTCGACGCAAATGACTGTGGTTCAGGGGTTGGCGCAAATGACTGTGGCACAGGGCTCGGCATAAATGACCGTGGCACAGGTACAGAGCTAGGCAGCGCTAGTGGCTCAGGTACGGAGCTAATGTGCTCAGGTATGGAACCAGGCGGTGCGGTAGTATGCAGCTCTTTAAAGGTCATGGTAATGGCTCCAAATTGTTGAGCAGTCTCAAATCAGCTTGTTCCACAGTGACCCCCTGGAATGGGGGGTTCACTGCGATAGCGGAATGCCCACTTGGGTCCCAGGTGCATGCAGAGCAACAGAGGCCTGAGAGGGGCGATGATGGATAACAAGTCGGCTCCTCCCGCCCCCTGACTCTTTGTCTGATACAAGCGTCTGCAGGGATCGCTGCATTGTACAGACCGGCCAGGAAGGTGGGGAGGAATTAAGAAAAAATAGTTCATCCTGGAGCGCTTTGCTGAGGCCATGTTCAAAAAGGTCCATCATCGTGAAAATCTGCCACGTATTCAGTGATTGGCCTGGAACCCTGGGCAAGGTCCAGGATGCGACACCTTCTGGGCTGAAAGGTGCTCTTCAATAGCCCGGCCAACTTGTGTTGCCACTTGCACACATGGCACCAAACGAGTGCTGGCGCATGCGTGATAGCCCCAAGCGTGCACATGCTGAAATATGTCACAAGCCAGGGTCAGCGTGACTCCTAATAAAGCATCCTTTCCTGCATTTCAGGCTTGCAAAACATTCCAAAAAAGTTGGGACAGTAAAGAATTTACTACTTTGCCAAAGCTTAAGCTTGCGAACTTGGCCTTTACGCACTGAAATTCCTCCCGATTCCTTGAATCGTTTAATGATATTATGAATTGTAGATGGAGAAATATGCAAATCCCTTCCAATCTTTCTTTGAAGAAAATTGTTTTTAAACATTTCAATAATTTTCTCATGTATTTGTTTACAAACTGGAGATTCTCTGGCCATCTTTGCTCATCAAAGACTCAGCCTTTCCTGGATGCTGCATTTGTTTATGATTATTGTCACCTGTTGACATCAAATGTTTGAAATCACATCATTATTTAGTTTTTTTTTAACTCATTACTAATTCTAAATTGCCCCCGTCCCAACTTTTTTTGGAATGTGTTGCAGGCCTGAAATGCAGGGATGGATGTTTATTAACAAATGAAATGAAGTTGACCAGACAAAACATCTCAGGTTCATACTGTCTACAATGAAATGAAGGTCAAAGTAAATGTCTGTTTTAGATGCATTTTCCATACTTTTTCTGATTTAGGGTTGTAGATTTTAATTTTAATTTAGTGGTGCATTCTGTTTACGCAGTGTAATACTATAGCCGTATTTAATATTTAAACACACTGAATGTTAAATCTTTATTTATTGAAGTATAATTCAAAAGCTTATTTATAATAATTTAAACACTGATTCAAGCGTGTAACATTAGACTAAATGTCATGTTTGGATGATATAAAAGTCACATGAACTCAGATTGCCATAGGACATGTGGGAATGTCAGAACCATAGGTGGCACACAATCAGAACTGAATACATTCCATGCAATTTTCGCACTTAACACTAAAATTAAGAGAGACATCTGTTAGTGATATGGGCCTCTGCAGTGTTTGTTTACCAAGAGATTTTTTTTTTTTACCAGTGACCATTTCTTTTATAGAGGCACATGAAGAATAAAAGCTTATTTTTGGTCTGAGGATCTGTAACTCATAACTGTCAATGCTGGGGGGTTACTTGCTGGAAGAGTGTTTTATTTCCCCATTTCACTGTGAACATGGGTTACGTGAATTACAACAGTTACGTGAAAATATGTTATATGCACTGCATTTATATTAATAGATGTTTTGTAAATACTATTTTGCTAGATGAAATAATGGGTTTAACTTATGTGAAATGTATTATTATTATTATTATTATTATTATTATTGAGTATAAGGCTAAACAAAAGTGTTTGCATGTTATTGAATTGAGTCGACTGCGTCTTAACAGGAAAGCCCCACAGCATACTGAAAATGACATCATTACCATTTTTACTTGTCTTTTACTCAACATTTTAGTGACAAGTCATCTATTAAGTTGAGTGTGTTTTTGCAGGTCTTTACCATCCCACAGCCCAGTAAACAATTATATGAACAAGTATGAATTTGCTGTGCATAGCAAAGTGTATAATCCCTGTACAACTAAAATTATATGTAGGTAAAAAGTCATTATTAGATGATCAGGTGAAGTGGTGGGTTAAGCTAGTTTAGTGTGTAACATGTCTTTAGCTATATTGCTTAACTTAAGTGCCATCAAACTTAGTTCAAGTATCAGAAAGCTAGATATTAAAAAGATGTTCAGCAATAGTTTCATTAGGCTACATGTGCATATATATCTGACTAATACAATACTAATTTATGCTACACAACTGCCACCAAACAGCATACCTACATTATATATTCTATAAGAAAACAAAAGACTTTTCGTGCTATCCAATTAATGTTAATGACAACAGTATTTTATCTAAAACAGTCCCAAAAGACGTTGTATAATTCCTTTTAGTACAAGGCTTTCATTTTTAAGTTTTTGTGGTAGTTTTGATACAGCCATACACAAGGCTTTAAAGTAATTTAAATAAATAATATTCACTCACCAAACATTTTATTATGAACATCTGTACATGTACTTTTTCATTCATTTTCTTATCCACTTAATCCTGGACAGGGTCTCAGGAGAGCCGGTGCCTAGCCAGCAGCATAGGGTGCAAGGCAGGAACAACCCTAGACAGGGCACCAATCCATCGTGGCTGTGCCACTGTGTCGCCCCAACCTGTCTTCCAGTGGCAGACAGGCTATCTGCAGTACCTGGAGATTTCCCACTGGACTGCTTAACAACCAGATAACTGTAGTGCTTTATGGTTGATACAAGTCACACATTGTTGCAGTTTAGTTTAGCAAATTGACTAAATAGACTGCATTTCAGGTATTAAAAAATAATTTAATATATTCATTATGGCAACTGCAATGTTAATATCCATCCAATTATCGGATTTTTTAAATGCCGTCTTCATGTATAGTGTGTATTTGTATTAATTAGAGCTTTTGTAAATGGATACCACAGTGAATAAATGTGCTGCTTGATCATGGTTAAACATGAAGAATATTGGTGTTGTGTCTGAAGTGAAAAATATAATATTAAAAAGTAAAGATTAAATGCTAGTGTTGTTAAAAAAGACATGGGAGTATGAAATGGTAGACTTTGAATTTTGACATTTAGCAAAATAACACATTGCAACATATAATAACATGTTTATTAGCATTGAGGCAATTGAAAATAAATGTTTATTCTAATTAGTAACAAAAATGACAGTTCACCTACCTTGTCTTTTTCTCCTGGCTATGACAAAATAAACAATTACAGTGAAAATGACCATGACAATGCCCAAGCCAACGATCAAGGGAATGATCCAAACGGTACTGGACTCTTCATTTTCTGAGTTTGGAGGGTCTGACAAGAAATCAACATAAAATTGCATTAAATAATATCATGCAGTACAATAATATTTGATTAATAGTTGAGTATATAAGCATGTTTGTATGAGCAGATTTCCATATATGCGTGTGAGTGTCAAGACCTTTGCGAGGGCAGCACTCTTTCACATCTGTAATATCCCATAAAGCATCGTCTGAGCTGACTCGGTTGCTGGCATTACAGATGATAAAATGCCCACTGACATATAGCAAAAGGGAATGATGAGATACTTCTTGTGATGTCTTGTTATTCTCATCACATGTTTCATTGTAAGAGCTGGTGGTGATTGAGAGTTTGTTATCTGAACAAGTCACATTACAGCTCCCTTGCTGGTTATCGACATGCAGTTTTGGTTTTTCCACTGGATCTGTGGGTCAAAGATGCACATAAATCACAGAAGAGCTCGTTAACACACACTGAAGGCTTGTCATAACATCTTGGAGTCACACATCTTTTAAACTGCATTTTCTTCTTCACTACATACTCCATTTGGAACATTATATAAAATACAATAAAAACAAGAATCTGTAATATGTTAAATCATTTGAACTCTATTTTAACTGACAAAAGTAGAAAGAAAAGATTTCGAGTATTGGCCACTAAACAACTTAACTGTCTCGCCCGCTGGCCGCCAGGCCAGCGTCACTCACTTATCACGCGCACCTGTTTCTCATTTTCCACGTCACGGCCACTCTATTTAAACCTACCTACCTGTTTTGGTCTTTGTTTCACGCCCGTTTACGGCTTCGGCCTATTTTATGTTATCCACCCGTTGTCAGTCCTCGCCTTTTCCGTTCGCTGTGTCTCCCTTTTGTTTGCCTTTTTTGTTAATAAATTCCTCTCATTTTGAATACCTGGGTTCGTCTCCCTTCAGTTCGCCTCCCGCCGTTACAGTATAATCCGCCCAAAACATGGAGATGGCAGGTACCCCCGATTATTCATTCCTCCTTGGCCGTTTCAATGGCGACCCAGCCCAATGTCGGCCTTTTATTGAGAACCTCATTCGTTTTTTCTGTTTAGTCCCCTTTGAGTCCGAATACGCCAGGATTTCTCTGGTGGTTCTTCACCTCACTGGTGAGGCTCTGATCTGGGCCACCCACCTGTGGCCGCTCCTCAAGACTGGTACCATAGGGCAGTTCCTTGAGGAGCTGGAGATCGCTTTTTGCTCCCCACGGGGCTTCCCAAGGCCCAAGGCCGCGGGTTCCGGTGTTTCCGAACACACTCGCCCTGTCCGGTCGGCTTTAGCTGGTCATATGCTGGATCCCCAGCTTGCCACCAGCCGGACCAGTATGATCAAGCGTCGGCAAGCGCACATGGCTTCTGGTGATTCGGTCCCTAAGCGCTCCAGACCTATTCCGGTACCACGGACTGTCGTGACGCCAACGGTCGATTCGCTCCCACTCGTGCCCACTCCCGCGTTTCGAACAGCAGTTCCAGTGGCTGCATCAAGGGCGTCAGCAGTTCCAGTGGCTGCATCCAGGGCGTCAGCAGTTCCAGTGGCTGCATCCAGGGCGTCAGCAGTTCCAGTGGCTGGCCCTAGGGCATCAGCAGTTCCAGTGGCTGCCCCCAGGGCGTCAGCAGTTCCAGTGGCTGCCCCCAGGCGCGTTCAGCAGTTCCAGTGGCTGCATCCAGGGCGTCAGCAGTTCCAGTGGCTGCATCCAATCCAGGGCGTCAGCAGTTCCAGTGGCTGCATCCAGGGCATCAGCAGTTCCAGTGGCTGCATCCAGGGCGTCAGCAGTTCCAGTGGCTGCCCCCAGGGCGTCAGCAAGTTCCAGTGGCTGCCCCCAGGGCGTCAGCAGTTCCAGTGGCTGCCCCCAGGGCGTCAGCAGTTCCAGTGGCTGCCCACCAGGGCCGTCAGCAGTTCCAGTGGCTGCCCCAGGGCGTCAGCAGTTCCAGTGGCCTGCCCCCAGGGCGTCAGCAGTTCCAGTGGCTGCCTCCAGGGCGACAGCAGTTCCAGTGTTGTGTCAAGGGCATCAGCAGTCTCAGAGGCCTTCCCAGAGGCCGTGCACCTGTCAGAGGCCTTCCCAGAGGCCATGCACCTGCCAGAGAACGTCTCTTCCAAAGAGACCCGTCCAGAGAACGTCTCCTCCAAAGAGACCCGTCCAGAGAACGTTCCTCCAAAGAGACCCGTCCAGAGAACGTCTCCACCAAAGAGACCCGTCCAGAGAACGTCTCCACCAAAGAGACCCGTCCAGAGAACGTCTCCACCAAAGAGAACCCGTCCAGAGAACGTCTCCACCAAAGAGACCCGTCCAGAGAACGTCTCCACCAAAGAGACCCGTCCAGAGAACGTTCCACCAAAGAGACCCGTCCAGAGAACGTCTCCACCAAAGAGACCCGTCCAGAGACTGCTTCTCGGACTCTGCTCTCCAGCATCAACGTCGTCGACTCTGCTCTCCAGCATCACGTCGTCGACTCTGCTCTCCAGCATCACGTCGTCGACTCTGCTCTCCAGCATCACGTCGTCCACGACTCTGCTCGTCAGCCTCACGTCGTCCACGACTCTGCTCGTCAGCCTCACGTCGTCCACGACTCTGCTCGTCAGCCTCACCTCGTCCACGCCCCCAGGGCGTCAGCAGTTCCAGTGGCTGCCTCAAGGCGTCAGCAGTTCCAGTGGTGTGTCAAGGGCATCAGCAGTCTCAGAGGCCTTCCCAGAGGCCGTGCACCTGTCAGAGGCCTCCCAGAGGCCGTGGCACCTGCCAGAGAACGTCTCTTCCAAGAGACCCGTCCAGAGAACGTCTCTTCCAAAGAGACCTGTCCAGAGAACGTCTCCTCCAAAGAGACCCATCCAGAGAACGTCTCCACCAAAGAGACCCGTCCAGAGAACGTCCTCCACCAAAGATACCCGTCCAGAGACTGTCCCCTCCAGGGAGACCGTCCAGAGACTGCTTCTCGACTCTGCTCTCCAGCATCACGTCGTCGACTCTGCTCTCCAGCATCACGTCGTCGACTCTGCTCTCCAGCATTCACGTCGTCGACTCTGCTCTCCAGCATCACGTCGTCGACTCTGCTCTCCAGCATCACGTCGTCGACTCTGCTCTCCCAAGCATCACGTCGTCCACGACTCTGCTCGTCAGCTCAACCTCGTCCACGACTCTGCTCGTCAGCCTCACCTCGTCCACGACTCTGCTCGTCAGCCTCACGTCGTCCACGACTCTGCTCGTCAGCCTCACGTCGTCCACGACTCTGCTCGTCAGCCTCACGTCGTCCACGACTCTGTCTCTCAGCATCTCGTCCACGAACTCTGCATCTCAGCATCTCATCCACGGCTCTGCCTCTCAGCATCTCGTCCACGACTCTGCCTCTCAGCATCTCGTCCACGACTCTGCTTCTCAGCATCTCGTCCACGCTCTGCCTCTCAGCATCTCGTCCACGACTCTGCCTCTCAGCATCTCGTCCACGACTCTGCCTATCATCATCTCGTCCACGACTCTGCCTCTCAGCATCTCGTCCACGGGCTCTGCCTCTCAGCATCTCGTCCACGGCTCTGCCTCTCAGCATCCCGTCCAACGGCTCTGCTTCTCAGCATCCCGTCCACGGCTCTGCTTCTCAGCATCCCGTCCACGGCTCTGCTTCTCAGCATCCCGTCCACGGCTCTGCTCTCCAGCATCCCGTCCACGGCTCTGCTCTCCAGCATACCGTCCACGGCTCTGCTCTCCAGCATCCCGTCCACGGCTCTGCTCTCCAGCATTTCCCGTCCACGGCTCTGCTCTCCAGCATCCCGTCCACGGCTCTGCCTCTCAGCATCCCGTCCACGGCTCTGCCTCTCAGCATCTCGTCCACGACTCTGCCTCTCAGCATTCTCGTCCACGGCTCTGTCTCTCAGCATCCCGTCCACGGCTCTGCTTCTCAGCATTTCCCGTCCACGGCTCTGCTTCTCAGCATCCCGTCCACGGCTCTGCTTTCTCAGCATCCCGTCCACGGCTCTGCTCTCCAGCATCCCGTCCACGGCTCTGCTCTCCAGCATCCCGTCCACGGCTCTGCTCTCCAGCATCCCGTCCACGGCTCTGCTTCTCAGCATCCCGTCCACGGCTCTGCTTCTCAGCATCCCGTCCACGGCTCTGCTTCTCAGCATCCCGTCCACGGCTCTGCTCCCCAGCATCCCGTCCACGGCTCTGCTCTCCAGCATCCCGTCCACGGCTCCGCTCGTCAGCCTCCCGTCGTCGACTCCGCTCCGCTCCGTGCCTCCGTGCGCCAACCGCCCGACTGCTAGCGGTCCCCTCCTGGGGTCCGCCCAGCGAGAAGACCTCCCGAGACGGGACTATACCCGGGGGTCTCTTTCTGGAGTCCTAGCTTCGTCTCGGACTCCTTGGGGGGGCTCATTTTCTCATTTTCCACGTCACGGCCACTCTATTTAAACCGCACTCACCTCACCCTCACCGCGGATTATCTATGTTGCATGATGCCGGTCGCGTCCCTACGCACCCCATCACTTTCCGCGTCCCAACGCGCTTCACCCGTCCGTGTCTTCTATGCTCGTCTTCTATCCGTGTCACCCGAGTGCCTCCGCCGCCGTTCGCTTCACGTCTGCCTCATCTAGGAGATGGGGCAGCCCCGTGTTTACTTTAGTTTCCACCCGTTTTGCGTTGTTTATAGTTCCTACCTGTTTTGGTCTTTGTTTCACGCCCGTTTACGGCTTCGGCCTATTTTATGTTATCCACCCGTTTTCAGTCCTCGCCTATTCCGTTCGCTGTGTCTCCCTTTTGTTTGCCTTTTTTGTTAATAAATTCCTCTCATTTTGAATACCTGCGTTCGTCTCCCTTCAGTTCGCCTCCCGCCGTTACATTAACTGTATTTTGTAAATATAATTAAATATTTAATTTGATGCCTGCAACACTTTCTAAAAAGCTAGGCCAGAACTTTATCACTATGTTACATCACCTTTCCTTTCCATTACAGTTTTAAGTTGTTTGGGAACTGATGATACTACTGTAAGTGTTACAGTTTTGCAAGTGGAATTTTTTACCCATTCTTGCTTGACACAGGACAGTCCATGGTCACCATACATTTTCAGTAGGAGACAGATTTGGACTGAAGGAAGGCCAATCAAGCACATGCACACTGTATCTATGAAAATGGTGTAGCACATTCAGAATGAGATCCAGCATTGTCATACTATGACGGATGTTGCACCTTTTGCTGATAGAAGTCTGGATGGCTTTTTCATCACTGCACAGAACCTCAATCTCTGAAGGTTCATTTTTCCTGAAAACGAGCTGATACATTAACTCATCTGACCACAGCATGTTTCCACTCTCTTTCAGATCATCTGAGATGAGCTCAGGCTCAAAGAACTCAAAGGAATTCCTGCACAGAATTGAAACATGGCTTTCTCCTTGAGTAATAGAGTTTCAGATTGCATTTCTTGATGTAGTAGCAGACTGCGTTAAGTGACAGTCAATAGAATACTTCAGAGCCCATGTGGCTATGGTTATCACAGTAGCATGATGGTTTCTCATGTATTGAGAGGCTCAAAGGTCATGCAGATTCATCAGGTATTTCTGGCCTTGCCTATACTGTCAGAGATTTCTCCAGATTTCCTGAATCTTTTCACAATATTATGTGTTGTAAATGGTGAAAAGACCAGTTTTGGAATGTGTTGTAGACAAATATGAAATGTATTTATATTTACAAATTGCAGTCAAATTGGTCAGAAAAAACATTACAAATCATTTTTTGTACTTTTCTGAGTTAAATAAAGATAGGGTTTGCATTTATCTTTGTCAATAGTGAAATTTAAATGGAAAAGCAAATGACTTCTTATAACAAAGTTATATGTGCTTCTTTTGCAGTGAGACTTACCCAGCACTGATAAATGGTAACTGACAGGATGATGTTTAGCTGACACAGTCTGTATTTCTGCTTGATATAGTCCACTGTCTTGCTTCTGTAAGTTTTTCAGTAGCAGATTGTAGGTTTCCTTATTGAAATCAATTCTGTCCTTGTAAGCAGGGTTTGGTTTTATCATATTTGGAGAAATATATTTCACTATACGAGTACTTGTGTTAAACCACCATGTTATTTCTTCATAGGAACCTGTTATGTTTCCTTTGTCCAGCTGAACAGAACTGCCAACCTTTTTAAATACATCAATGGATGCTGTAGAGAAAAAAACAACAAAAAATTAGTTGCATGTTGATCACTTGCATAGTTTTAAATTCTATGTCACCTTCATTTATGACTCATTTAAAACAATAATAATTTAAAACAAATTTAGACATTCATTCAGCACCAGTACTTCTATGTCAAATAATAAGAAAGTCACCATCATTTGTTACGTGATAAAGTTCAAATAGTTAAAATGGCAGCATAAAATATTCACTTTCAGACTTGCACTAAAAAATTAAGATGACTTCAAAGGTGTGAGTTTATTTCGTGGACAATAAATTGGCTTTAGTTTTTATTACAGTCTGTGTTGATATTTGTCACTGATATATTGTTGATTGCATTAATAAATAACAAATGCAAAACTGAAAAGTATCTTGGTTACATTTAGAATTGGTAAAACTTCATACGAAAGAGTCTCTGTTTCACATTTTTTATGTTGCATAAACACTGATATTGATGATGATCACAGATATATTTTGTAGATCTTGAATAGCTTAAAATTGTAAAATCTACCTAAATATATGCAGCATTGGGCAGGAACCAATCCATCGTAGGGCACATACACTCACATACCAGGGGCACTTTAGAGAAACCAGTTAATCTAACACACATGTCTTTGGACTGTGGGAGATAGCCAGAGCACTGGAATAAACCCACACGGAAACAGGGAGAACATCCAGACTCCACACAGAAAGAACTTAGACCACTCTACCTGGAGATTGAACCCAGAACATTCTCCCTGTGAGGCAACAGTCCTACCCATCGAGCCACCATTGCCATCCATTGCAAATGTGTATCAAAGTAAAATATGCATGGAGCAATTTGCATTTCCTTTGATGCACTGAGTTGCATGATTATGATACATGGTTGCTTAACCTGCCCAAAAACAGCATAATGGTCTGAACCCACTGAAGAATTTTTTTACTGCCGATCAACAAAAACATTAAAACCACATGATCTGCACCAACATATAGGGAAGTGTTATGCAACAAATTAATAGCAGAACATTATCCATTGCTTCACATTCCTTCGATGGGGTTGTTTTCTTCCCTCAGTCCATTTTGGAGCCATTACTTCCACGGGTAAAGGGTGCACACAAAACCAACCTGGTTTAAAATAAAATTGGACTGCTCCATTGCTCCAGTGTTAAGTTCTGACACTTGTGTGCCTATTGTAGTGCATTTGATAGTGAACAGGGGTAAACAAGGTGCCTGTCTGTGTCTAGGCAGGCTAATACTCAGCAGAGGCTGCTGCACTGTGTTACAGTGGTGCTTGAACGTTTGTGAACCGTTTGTGAATTAGAATTTTCTGTAATTCTGCATAAATATGACCTAAAACATCATCTGATTTTCACACAAGTCCTAAAAGCAGATAAAGAGAACCCAGTTAAACAAATGAGACTAAAATATTATAGTTCACTACATTTATTTATTGAGGAAAATAATCCAATATTACATATTAGTGAGTGGCAAAAGTATGTGAACATCTAGGATTAACAGATAATTTGAATGTGAAATTAGAGTCAGGTGTTTCAATCAGTGGGATGACAATCAGGTGTAAGTGGGTACCCTGTTTTATTTAAAGAACACGGATCTATCAAAGTCTGCTCTTCACAACACGTTTGTGGAAGTGTTTCATGGCACCAACAAAGGAGATTTCTGAGGACCTCAGAAAAAGAGTTGTTGATGCAGGAAAGGTTACAAAACCATCTCTAAAGAGTTTGGACTGCACTAATCCACAGTCAGACAGATTGTGTACAAATGGAGGAAATTTAAGACCATTGTTACCCTCCCCAGGAGTGGTCGACCAACAAAGATCACTCCAAGAGCAAGGCTTGTAATAGTTGGCGAGGTCACAAAGGACCCCAGGGTAACTTCTAAGCAACTGAAGGCCTCTCTCACATTGGCTAATGTAAATGTTCATGAGTCCACCATCAGAAGAACACTGAACAACAATGATGTGCATGGCAGGGTTGCAAGGAGAAAGCCACTGCTTTCCAAAAAGAACATTGCTGCTTGTTGGCAGTTTGCTAAAGATCACATGGACGAGCCAGAAGGTTATTGGAAGAATGTTTTGTGGACAGATGAGACAAAATAGAGCTTTTTGGTTTAAAAGAAAAGCGTTATGTCTGGTTCTTATTCCTGCATAAGAACCTCATCCCACCTGTGAAACATGGTATTATCATGGTTTGGGCCTGTTTTTCTGCATCTGGGCCAGGATGGCTTGCCATCACTGATGAAACAATGAATTCTGAATGATGTCAGAGAATTCTAAAGGAAAATGTCAGGACATCTGTCCATGAACTGAATCTCAAGAGAAGGTGGGTCATGCAGCAAGACAACGACCCTAAGCACACAAGTCCTTCTACCAAAGAATGGTTAAAGAAGAATAAAGTTCATGTTTTGGAATGACCAAGTCAAAGTCCTGACCATAAATCCAATCAAAATGTTGTGGTAGGACCTGAAGTGAGCAGTTAATGTTGTAAACACACCAGCATCCCAGAGTTGAAGCTGTTCTGTACGGAGGAATGGGCTAAAATTCCTCCAAGCCGGTGTGCAGGACTGATCAACAGTTACAGGAAACGTTTAGATGCAGTTATTGCTGCACAGGGGGGTCACACCAGATACTGAAAGCAAAGGTTCACATAATTTTGCCCCTCACTAATATGTAATAATGGATCATTTTCCTCAATAAATAAATGTAGTGAAGTATAATATTTTTGTCTCGTTTGTTTAACTGGGTTCTTTTTATCTACTTTTAGGACTTGTGTGGAAATCTGATGGTCATATTTATTTAAAAATTTATTTTAAATTTTAAAGGGTTCACAAACATTTAAGCACCATTGTATGACATATACCTCCGGTAACCAGCATTAAACATTTCTTAGACTGGTATCACAGTGGCTCTGTCCATTCAGACCAGATGAGATAGAATTCTTTATTCTGGCACTGGTCAACCTTCGACATAAACACCCTGTCTTCGGTTCCTGTCTTCCCTTGGACCACTGTCTGTAGGTACTCAACACTACTGATTGGGAGCATCGTGCAAGCCTTGTTGTTTAGAAGATTCTCTAACTCAGTGATCTGGTTCTTACAAATTTTCAGTTGTCAAAGTTGCTTTGGTCCTTAATCCAAAACATCATTTTTACAGAAACTGCTCTCCTTGCAGTAACAGAAGCACTTCACATATCCAAGGAAAATTCCTTGTCTTCAGTATTGATCCTTCAGGATCTGTCTGCAGTGTTTGATACTGTGAATCCTCAGATTCTCATATCTGCTCTTGTTCACTTATATTTGCTTGCCTAGTTCTCCTTATACTAACAAGATAAATCCTTTATATTTATTACAGGTATTTCTTAGGGATTCTTTCTTGGTCCACGCCTGTTCTCTCTGTACACTAAATCACTGGGTTCAGTAATTATTGCATTCTTGTATCACTGCTGCACAGATGAAGCTCATCTGAAGCTCATTCTGGAAAAGACTGAACTGATCTAAATCCCAGCAAAGAACCTCCTATGACTGGACCTCTCAAGCAACATAGACAGTATCTCTTTTGACCTCAGTGTTTCTAACCCCATCACATCAACAACCAGACCTTGCAGATTTTTTCTGACAGTATCAGTAAAAGACAACCATTTCTGACTAGAGAAGCAGCTCAGATCGTCATACTGATTTTCATTATTTCCAGGCTTGATTACTGCAATGCTTTGCATTTTTCATCTAAAACCAGACAAATAAAGCAAAGGTTCACATACATTTTGCCTCTAATGTAATATTTGAGCATTTTTCTCAATAAATATAAAAACAAGTATAATATTTTTGTATCTTTTACTGGGTTTTGTTTATCTTCGTTAAGGATCATGCGTATAAATCAGATGATGTCTTTGATTATATTTATGCAGACATATAGATCATTCTAAAGTGTTAAAAAATTTTCAAGCACCACTGTATAATTATGAAACTGCAGTTTACCTTGATCTATATCTGAATTTTGTTTCTTTTTAAATAACAGCTATATTAAGTTTTTGACTTTCCTCCTCTAACACTTGAAGTGAAAGACACTTATGAGTGTTTTCTTCCTTGCTGACTTGCCATAACGCATGGAAAAAAACACATCATGCCAACCGAGTTCATTAGGTTTAATGCTTTAATTTTAAATGTTTTTTTTTTTTTTTAAGGCAGATTTTTGATGCCCAAGTCAATAATCATTTAATGTTAATTAGAAATTGAGTCTCAATAATGCAAAACAAAACAAAAAAAACCACGACCAGTCTGTCGCAACAGATCTAATTGTGACTAATAAAAGGAACTGTTTTTTGGTGTCTTAAACAACCACTTAAACAGCCTTCAGATGATATAGCCGAACACCACTTCTGTGCTGTAATAATACAAACTCACTAAGTTAGTTCTTTAACAGCATTAATTATCCCACATGAGAAAATTATACATAGTTTATAGAGACGAGTCATATTTATGAGTTATTATTTCTCTTTTAAAGTTCACGAAGTGTTCTTTATATTGTGTGTAATGTGAAACTACAGCAATAGACTGTATAATCACATATTCAATAAATAGTTGATAGCAACTGATGTTGAAATGATCTACATTTATCACATGAAGGTCTGCCATTTCAAAGACATGAACAATGGACTATACGATAATTGGTCTACCCTATAGTACTACCTGCATCTCAAATACAACTACACATTACAATAATTCGTATTATTATTCATAATTATTTTAAATCTGTACTCTGAGACAATAGCTTTAGAAATGGTTACCTGTAAGCGGGACAGGGTAAAGAAAGACAAACAGCCACATTGTCGTCGACATCTTGTTTTAAATTTAAGGAAGTATGCCTGAAGAGGAACTCCTGCTTACCATTAACACAGATGAGGCGGTATACAGTGGTGCTTCAACGTTTCTGAACCCTTTAGAATTTTTTTTATATTTCTGCATAAATATGTGCTAAAACTTCATCAGATTTTCACATAAGTCCTAAAAGTAGATCAAGAGAACCCAGTTAAACAAATGAGACAAAAATATTATACTTGGTAATTTATTTATTGAGAAAAAGGATCCAATATTACATATTAGTGAGTGGCAAAAGAATGTGACCCTTTGCTTTCAGTATCTGGTGTGACCCCCCCTGTGCACCAATAACTGCAACTAAACGTTTCCTGTAGCTGCTGATCAGTCCTGCACACCGGCTTGGAGGAATTTTAGCCAATTCCTCCGTATAGAACAGCTTCAACTCTGGGATGTTGGTGGGTTTCCTCACAATTAGCTGCTCCTCCGCTTCAGTCCCTTTCACCTTCCACAAACTTTCTTTGGCCTTGGCCCTTGGGATTAAGGTCAGGACTTTGACTTGGCCCATTTCCCCAAAACACACGAACCTTTATTCTTCTTTAACCATTCTTTGGTAGAACGGCTTGTGTGCTTAGGGTTGTTGTCTTGCTGCATGACCCACCTTCTCTTGAGTTTCAGTTCAGGGGCAGGTTGCCCACTCACATCTGAAGAGCCTCGCCTGTGTTTAACTCTGTATGTGTCATATTGCTATATATTTTCAAGCACTGTGTTTAACTGTTACTCGTACCAAGAACCCATGAGTCGTCTGTGTCATCTTGTTAAACCATATCCTACGTTTGAATCAGATTTCCATTGTACGTGTACTTATGTATGCTGCTGGTATCCTGGGTCCTCTAACAACTTCGGAAATGAATTTATTTTGGTTTTTAATTTTCATACTCTCTGTTTTTATGGAAATAAATTATATCAGACTATGCCTTTATTTATATATTTATAGTCCTTATAAGATCAGTTAATCTGCATATTGTGTTGTTTAATTTATCCCCCCACCCTGCTTCAAAAGGATAAGGGATTTGACCCACCTGCGTACAGATCTATCGTTTAATTTCTTTGTGGTTGGCTTAACCGCTAAAGACCTGGCTAAAATTAAACCGATATCAGGATTTCAAAAGTGCAAGAAAAGGACATTTCTGACCAATTTCAGAAAACAGGTGAGCTTGAAGTGTCCCAAACAGTAAATATACTGTAGAAATGTGCTGCTAAGCTACTTTAACTGTCATCTATAAACAGTCCAGTACTGGAATTTCAGCAATCATTTTATTATTAAAACAGAGTGTCTGATGTCATAACCCTTGAAGTTAGTCCTCAGCCCAGCAACTAAGTGGTTAAATGAACCCTGTTAGTTTCAGAAGCAGCCACTCATGTACTCACTTATTTCCTCCTGTACAGGAAAATACTAGACATATGGTTAGAGAGGAGGAGCCCTGGGCAAACTACTGTTCCCAGGGCCAAAACCTTGGTGCTACACCTTGCCTGTTGTCAGCCCCACACAAACACTGAATTTGAGTATTCTGGTTTATTTGACAAGAGCCTTTCAAGTGCAATGACAAAACTAACTTAAGTTGCGATTTTTACATGATATCTTTAACTAAAGGACTTGATGAGCTTTAATTCATAGTGTATTAATTACACAATACTTAAATCCTTTAGTAAGCATATATCATGTACAAATATAAACCACCTATTACTTGTATGTCAAATAAGTATGTAATGTTGCACACACTTACTGCATTGCACCACTTCTCTCATTTGATCCTTAAAGTAAATGCAACTTAAAAAGGAACACTTCATAAAAAACAACAATACAGGAGAGACTACTTAAATAAACTGAATACAAAGAACTCAATAATGTATTTATACATAGATATATTACAAAAAGCACTTTCAGTCTGTTGTGAATAATGCAAAATACTGTTATACAACTCGGTGTTGAACATACAGTAAATGCAGCCCCAGCCCAAGAAACTCAACAGAGAACACACTCAGGGTAAATAACACAAAGAATGTGAAAGAAAGATAATAATATGAACTTGCAAACTGTAAGAACAGTTGTGCATATGTGGTCACAGACCACTGCTAAAACAAATCTCCATACTAAGTACAAAGTGAACAGATCCTCAACTTGTCTAACTGAATAATGACCACGCTCATCGCAGATAACCCTAAAACACATCCAAAATGGGTCGACTGAGATCATCATTATGCTGTGTGATAGAAAAGAAAGAGGACACATTTATTGTAGCTAGAATGCTAGAAAAGACAAGGTGGTAAAAATGTCAAAATTAAGAAAGCAACCAAATACAAATCAACATAGCAACATTTTAAAAAGAACAACACTGTCAAATTGTCATTTAAAGAAAAACATTACAATATTTATTCAAATTAAAATGAAGCTTTATCTTGTTTTCACTCTACTGAGTTTACAGCTTCTGTAAGGTTATGGTAGACTAAGCTATACTTCCTGTTCGTACCCCCACAAAAGCCCCCTTTTAATGTCTATTTATAGCAATTACATTCAAACATCAGTGTGACTCACAGGCTGTGTGTAGGAATTTCTCAAAATCTAATTGTAAAGTGGCTTCAAAGGAAAACGGAAATCAAATGAGTGTATGAGTATTGAGTATTAATGTGATTAAAATAAAAAAAATGCCTAATTTAAACTATAGCATAATCTAACACCAATCAAAATCACGTCCAATTTAAGTACTTTCAAGTAATTTCAGTACAATATTTTGAATGGTGTTAAACATGAGGATTGTGGATGCCTCACCCTTAGCACAAAAAGTACACTGTTCCTTACATTTTGCATTTTATACCTTAGTTTTGGAATAATTATGTCGGCCACTACAAATCGGCACTTCTGTCTATTTTCTACACTACAAAAGTGAGAATACACACCCATTTGCTCTGACTAAACAACTGCGAGCAGTAAAAATGGCTGCAGGCGAGAAGTTTTATAAAAAACAAAACGTTAATGTAGAGGAAAGATTAATGTACAAAATAACAGTATTTGTCTCTATTTATTTTCATTTTTATGATTACTGTGACAGGTTTTCCATCCTGTATGCTTTACTGTTTTGATTAACCACATTTCATAGAGCAAATTATACACTGGATATTGCTCCTTTTTTATTCTTTAAAAGCTTAGGATGATCATAACTCAATAGTACTCTCATCGGGCCATTAACTACTGCTCCTGTGATTCTCAAGACATTTAAGGCACAACATTGCCACATGACTAGTAGAGTAGAGCTAGAGTTATTTAAATATTTAAGTGACCAGTTTTGGTTACTTTCACAAGCAAGGAAAGCTATAAGAATTTCGTGCAGTGGCTCCCCCAAATGTTTGAAATGTGAATTCTAAATGTATTCTAAAGAAAATTTATAAGCTGCATATTTTTATGTTTGGTATTGTGGGTCCAAATATTTTTTAAAACAAAAAAAAAAAAGCATTTTAAAAAACTGACTGCTATTACTACTATTTTGTTAAATCTGCAGTGGTGGGAATTACAGCACAAAATTCTGGAAACTCTGGAGGAAATTCTGGAGGCCCTCTTAAAACATTTTTGATTGTGATTCCACAAATATTTCTGTGCACATTCAGATGCGTTTGGGGGGTTATTATCCTGCTAAAATTTACACCCAGTGGGTGTCAGGTGCACTTTTTGTAAAGTGCCAGTAAACTTAAAGTACATGAATGTTAATGTAAGGTTTAACCTTTTACTGCTAGTTACCTGACGTGTTTTATAAAGCTTTCAGAACATCTATGTTCATAATATAGACATATTTTAACTTGCGTATTATTTTATAGTATGAACTTTTTTTCTGCAGTTTGCTATGAAATATTTATGAAGTAATCCCAGTTAATGTTATAAGTCCACAGATTCTGTTTGATGTTGCACAGGATGTGAAATTAGACCACTTTATGTAGGCTTTTTTTAATAACCATCAGGTAGCACTAAGCTGTAAGAAGACCTGACACAGAACCACATGGCCTTTTCTGTACATTTATATGCTTATATAGCTATTGTTAAACAAATACATTTCATTTTACAGCATTTTCCAAACACAATATCCCAGATAAACCCAGTTAAGTCGAGCAGTTAAGGGCCTTATTCAACAGCCCAGTAGTGGTAGTTTGGCAGATTTGAACTCATCTTGGTGTTCTTTTTGACTCACCTCTGTCCTTTACTCCTCACATTAAATCTGTTTCTAAGTCTGCTTTCTTCCATCTCCGTAACATTGCCCGGGTGCGCCCTTTTTTTCTCCCACTGCTGCAGAGATCCTGGTACATGCTTTTGTTTCCTCTCGCCTTGATTATTGCAACTCTCTTCTTTACGGTCTTCCCTCTTTATCAATTCGAATGCTCCAGTATATCCAGAACTCCGCCGCCAGGATTCTTACACAAACCAAAAAATTTGATCACATCACTCCTGTTTTATTGCAACTGCACTGGCTCCCGGTTCACAAACGCATCCAATACAAAATTCTAATTCTGACATTTAAATCCCTCCATGGTCTTACTCTACTGTATCTCCGCACATTAGTCCATCAATACACTCCTACCAGGTCGCTGCGTTCCACTGGCTCCAACCTACTCTCTGTCCCTAGATTTAGGCTGTCCTCTATGGGCGGGAGATCCTTCATGGGCTGTGGCAGCTCCCACCCTTTGGAATTCTCTTCCGGCATCTGTTCGGTCTGCATCTACCCTTCCACAATTTAAATCACTTCTGAAAACTTTCATGTTGTCTTCTCCAACTAATGTTTAAGGTGTTTACTTGTTTTGTATTGCTGTATGTATATCTGGATATTGTTAAGCGTCCTTGGGTACTGTGAAAGGCGCTATATAAATTAAAGTTATTATTATTATTATTATTATTATTATTATTATTAACCATGAATACATTTTGAACACATTACAAACATTATTAATAAACTTTTAAGCATAAAACATTAGAAGGCCAGTTTAGGGGAACAGGATTAGTCCACTTGTACATAATTGTACAATATTTTCATTATTGAACCACATTGATATTTCATCCTAGTCCTAGACAAGCCATAATCAAAGGCATAAATGGAAGAATAACTAACATTCATTTCTTAGCAGAGCATTATACACTCCTGGAACAAAAAAACGGATGAAGTCCAAAACTGCAAAATATCAAGTTTTCAGTGCACTCAACAACTAATAATTGGTCAGGAAATTGGCAACAAATAAACAAATATATCTGTAACTTGTTATGGGATAGACTTTCCCTTTAATTTCTTTAAATGTTTAAGTGTTATGGATAAACTTTTTATTTTTTTTACAGAAAGAAAGTCTGACGAGTACTTGAAACATGTCAAGCCACTTCTTGCCACTTCTCAAACCACTTTAGTGGTATTTGCAATGTTAGCAGGAGCTTTGACTTGTTGAAAGATAACATGTGATCGTTCCTCTTTAGAAAATGATTTTTTGATAAGTAGATAAGAAGTGTTGTCTTTCTGTACTCCAAACCATTAATTGACTTTTCACAGTGAAGCAGCTCACCAATCCCATCAGCTGAAAAGGCTCCCCACATCATGATTTTAGAAGGGAATTTAATTCTGAAATTCAATTTATATCAGACAATTCATATTTAGAATACAGGCTGAACAAATAAAACATATAATGCATAATAAATACGTTAATAACTTTACGTCACATCTCCGAAATCATCTGAGCAATTTTTTTGTAAGCTTTATCTTGATAAATTGACCGCATAGTTGAATTTTAAACAACTACATTCTCGCCTAAAAAAAATCTTATAACTTCATTCCGTGACACAATAACAGTATTACTTTAGCAATTATACATCCAGTTGGGAGTTCTCTCATCCGCCGTTACCAAGCAGGCAAGGCAATGCATTGTTGGATATTTCACTGTCCAAGTCCGCACAAGTCTGCTTTGATGCATCCTCGATAATATGGGTGGAGATGATTATTTGAGAAGGCAGAGGGATTGTGTAACTAACTGACTGGCCAGTTAGTTACTAATCTGTGTGGTGGCAATGAAATATTTACAGTTGAAGCCAAAAGTTAACCTAAAGATATCTAAATGAAGACATAAATGAAGACATTCAAGTTCAACATTTCATGTTACCAAACATTTCTTTTGGCAAGTCCTTTAGGGCTATTTTGTAATTAAAACAATTGATTAAGCATTTGATTAAGTAATGGTGCTTAGAATCTTCTGATTGTTCATTATAATTAGGAGTCATTTATAAGTTGGTTGTTCAAATGTAGCTACATTTAAGGACCTAGGTTTGGTTTTAGTGCCTTTGCCTTTGATGCCATGGGAAAATCCAAGCAACTTCGAAAAACAGTTGTAGATCTCTGCAAGTGGTTTCTTCTTGGGAGCAATTTCTACAAAATTAAATGCACCCTAAGTATCTGTACAGAGAATTGTATGCAAATATACTTCACAGTGACCTCACAGCAGAGGCGTGTCTCCCGGTGGTCTGGGGTCCGAGGAAAACTGACAAAAATCACCATTATAGCACATTTTTTGAGCTTTCGTAGTTTCTCTTAAATTTATTATTGGTCATCAGAAATGCACTGCATTGTAGTAACTGATGTGCTGTATTCAGCTTTACTGTCAAATAGATCAAATCAATTGTACAACACCAGTGCAATATTGTATCAGCTTTTGTAATGTGTCACTTGTAGATTGTGCTATTATTGGTGCATGTAGTTTTGTTTTACTTTACCAAACTTTGATATTTTTTCTTTGTTAATTTTTTTCATTTACATAATATAACATATCATTTTTAAAAGCTTGTGTTGTGTTTTCCCATTTTACCAATCTTCACCCTATAAAAATACTGGCATGGCATGGGCACCATAAAGCCCCGACTTGAATCCCATGGAAAGGTTGTTGAGCGAAGTGAAAAAGCAAGGAGGATCACATACCTGACTGAATGATAGCAGTTCTGTGAGGAGGAATCGGCAAAAAAGTACTTTTGCTGAAGCAATAACGTTTAGCTAATAATAGTTTTAGTTTAATAAAGTTTTTTTTTTTTTACTTTTACATTACTTATAGCTGCTATTAAGCACACATTTTTTGTGTTTGACAAACAAATACATTTCATTTTACAGCATTTTTCAAAGACAATAACCCAGATGAATTTACAGTTTAGCTGAGCAGTTAAGGGCCTTACTCAACAGCCCAATAGTGGTGGTTTGGCAGATCTGAGTAATAATGTAGATACTTAACCATGAATACATTTTCAACACATTACAAACATTATTAATGAACATTTAAACATAAAATATTAGAAGGGCAGTTTAGGGGACCAGGATTAGTCCACTTGTACATACTTGTACAATACTTTCAAATATTGAACCACACTGATATTTCATCATAGTCCTATAGACTAGTCTTAATCTATAGAAAAATGACCCTACATAAACTATGTTAATGCATGTTAGTGAAATTACAGATAATTCCAACAAAACAAATGTGACTTAACATCATAGAGAATTGTCCAAGCTATTAATAAACCATGTCAAACCCTACAATGAAATTTCTAAATAATAGAAACTCAAAGGTGTAAAGGGAAGAATAACTAACATCCATTTCTCAGCAGAGCATTATACACTCCTGGAATAGAAAAATGGACGAAATCCAAAATGGCAAAGTATGAAGTTTTCAATGCACTCAACAAATAATAAATGGTCAGGAAATTAGCAACAAATGAACAAACATATCTGTAACTTAGTATGGGATTGACTTTCACTTCCTTAAAGTGAACAGGTGAAATGCGTGTACGTGTGTGTACGTGTGTGTGTGTGTGTGTGTGTGTGTGTGTGTGTAGGTATATACATGTCTTTAAGATTTCTTGACAAGTCTCTTTCTAATGTAGACAGCGACAAGTGCAGGCAACACGAGGAACAGCAGAACACCGCACCAATTTGTTCACACCGGCAGGGGGAGATACTGAGCCTGAAACGTAACATTTTTTATTTGATAAATCACTTTCAAAAGTAAGGCACAAAACTAAAGCCAAACATATCATTTCTAGTCTAGGCACATTTCATATTGAAATACCAAACAGTCTGGCATTGATTGTAAAGCCTTAAGCTGTGGTAAAATCCCAAGCCAACAGTCCACTGTAGGAAATAGAGGGTCTGGATAAAAAAGAAGTACATATGTTCTCCTTTCTCTGTCAGTCTGAACATTTTGGTTTGACATTGATACATTAAAAAGTGAGGGAAGAATTACAGCGAAGAATTTGGAAGAAAAAGAAAGGGTTAAATCTGTGGGTTAAAGATGCACATTAATCACAGAAGGAGATGATGGTCTATCTGAGATGATCTCAGGCTTAGAGAACTCAGCAGCATCTGTGCATGACTTTCTCCTTGAGTAATAGCATTTCAGATTTCATTTCTTGATGCAGTGGCAGAATGTCTTAAGTGACAACACAATTTTTTTCAATAATTTTTTTTAATAATTTGTTTATATTTACAAAAGACAATCAAGTTGGTCCAAAAACAAAAAATAATTCTTTATTCTTATCTCAGTTGAATAAAGGTTCACGATAATTCAAAGTTATATGAGCTTTTTGCAGTGAGACTTACCCAGCACTGACAAATGGTAACTGACAAGATGATGTTTAGCTGATACAGTCTGTATTTCTGCATGATATTGTCCACTGTCTTGCATCTGTAAGTTTTTCAGCATCAGACTGTAGGTTTCCTTATTGAATTCCATTCTGTCCTCATAAGCAGGGTTTGGTTTTTATCATATTTGGAGAAATATATCTCACTATAGGAGTACTTGTGTTAAACCACCATGTTATTTCTTCATAGAAACCTGTTGTGTCTGCTATGTCCAGCTGAACAAAACTGCCAAACTTTTTAAATACATCAATGGATGCTGTAGAGAAAAAAACAACAAAAATAATTTTGATGGTGACAAGCACTGTTTTATATTTTGTCACAATAATTTATAAAACAAAGATAAACATTCATCCAGCATCAATACTTCTACATGAAATAATATGCAAGTCTGCATCATTTGTAACATGATGACAAACTTAAAATAATGAAAATGAACAGCAGCATAACATTAATTTTCAGACTTGCACAGACAAAATTAAGATGGCTTTAGAGATGTGAGTTTATTTCAATAAATTGGATTTAGCTTTTTATTACAGTCTGTGTTGACATGTGATGTTAATGTATTGTTGAATTGAATTACATAACATGTAAAGAACTACAGAATATCTTGGTAACATTAAAAATTGGTTAAATTACATATGAAGGGTGTCTCTGTTACATATTTGTCATGTTGCATAAACACTGATTTTGATGATGATGTAGGTATTTTTGTAGATCTTGAGTAGCTTAAAATTGTGAAATCTACCTATTTGTCTATAAAAGTAGTGTCAGAAGAAGCCAACAATTTCAGACCAGAGAAACTGCTGAGATCTTCATACAGCGTTCTTGTCATTTCCAGGCCTGATTACTGCAGTGTTTTGCTTGCTGATCTGTCTTCATGTACCATTGCTCTACTACAGCACATTCATAATGCTGCTGCCCTCCAGTTTCACAACCTATCAATGTTTGTTCGTCTAACTCCATTACTGAGATACTCCATCTTGCTTCTACACTACCTCTTCCAACATATCATGTCACTAACCTCTATCCATTGCAGCACAGATAGAAGCAAAGGTTCGGCATATTTTTGCCACTCATTAATAGTCTAAAATCTATATCAATTTACTCATAATTTAATGACCAGTATAAATGTTATCTTATTTCCTTCATTGGATTACACTATGTACCCCAGTTTGTTCCCCTTTTATGTTATATTCCAATTGCTTATGTCTAAAACAACTTAAAAATTGCTTACATTCATCATAAACTTTTTCGCTTTGTGACCACGGCACACGAAAATTATGAATTTTTTTTATTATAGAACCAGGTCACCAACCAGGCTGCCGAGATATGCTTTGTAGGGCTTCACACATCTTACAGATGCTTCCAGAGTACTTTTTCGCTCTTTCTTTATAAATGGCACATCATAGCAAAAATGCGTCTGCTGGATGTCTGGCAAACCTCTTGAGTTCTCATCTAAATGGACTAAGTTGCTGTGTACTGTAGGAAAAAGGATGTCTCTTCTCTCCTCTCCAAACTCATAACAAATGGTCCAATCTTTATATCCATGCAGTATCAAAGTAAAGATTGTAACTGAGGTATTCAGCAGAGCAATACTGATCACCCCCCGGTTAGCAGAGTACACACCAAATATTACATTTTGAAAGTAGGGGTGTGGTCCCTTCCCTAAGCTTCCCCCCCCCCCCCCCCCCCACCCCCCCCCCCTCCTGTAAGGGTGTGGGGTGAAGTGTGAATACTGTCCGTTATCAGAATCTGAATAGAGACATGAATTCACCACCTGTCTGTCCTAGGTCAATTCCCCTTTGGTCTGTGAATGGCTGTTCCCACTTAACATGCAATCCCAAATCAATTAGATCATGTCCTCTCCTCGTCCTCAGGAATGGCTATAGAGTGGCCCTATAAACTGTAGTTATACGCTACCTACAATTCTGTACATCCCAGAAAGTTCAGATATTCTGGACAGTTCCAGAAACGTTCTTGATAGTTCTCACAATTCCAGAAGCGTCTTAATACTTGAAATATGGCCGAATATCCTTAAAATGAATCATTTTCACAATATCACATTGGCTACCACAAAGCAAAGTTTCCAGGGATAAGACTTTTTTTTCTATTCATTTTAGGGTACAAACAATCAGGAAAACACACTTAACAACTGGGAACAACACACTTTTTTGAAAATTGTTACATGGTTTTCTGTATATTGCTTTTTAGGACTTTTTCCTGATGATGTCATTGATCACAAATTTATAAAAGAAATATAGAAATTCCTAAAAGGTAAACATTCAAGCACCAATAACTATGAAACTGGCAGTTTATACGATCATATATCTTCTATCCTTTGTTTTTGAAATAACTGCTGTTTTTTAAGTCATTGGTTACCTCCACCTCCTCAAAGTGAAACTACATTCACACTTCTGAGTGGGTTTCCTTCCTGAACAATGCCATAACCCATGGAAAAAAAAACATTTTGGAAGCCAACCAAGTCAGTTATTTAAAGGGCAAAAAAGCTTCTATCAAAATTCCAGCACGGACGCAAAGAATATTCATAAAACAAACACACCACAAAAATTTCCACTTGTGGCTAATAAAAATTACTGGTGATTTGGTCTCTTAAACAATCCACTAAGTTATGTTTTTCAAATGATACAGCTTAACATCACTTCCCATGCGGGGGGGGGGTAAATAAATATACACAAAGTTGCTTCTTTAACTTTAAACTTCACTATAGCACTTGACAAAAATTATTATGTTTTTTCTATAATGAATCAAATTTGTTAGATATTTTTTTTCTGAAGTTATTTTAGTTTTAATATGAAGTAGTTTTTTATATTATGGTCTGGTGTCTATAGACGTTGTGATATGGGAAACAAATATATATATATATAATCAGCAATATATAATCAGATATACAATAAATACTTGATATTAGTTACTAACACTGTGTTGGATCCCGGAAGGGTCCCCACATACAAGAACCATACAATAATTGCTCAATGCTTCCTGCTTCTCAAATACAACTAACATATAATATCTCATATTATTACTCTATATATAATGTTTTCCAGGAAAAATTTCACTGATTGTGCCAAGTTCTCCTACTTAGAAAGATGAGAGAGGTCCTACAATTTTCCATCATAGGTACACTTCAACATGAGAGACAAAATGAGAATCACATTTTAGGATTTTTTAAGTATGTAATAATTGTAAATCATGTGGAAAATAGGTATTTTGGTCACCCACAAAACAAGCACATTTCTTCTGGCTCTCACAGACCTGTACAACTGCTTTGAGAGCTCTTCTGTCCTCTCATCACTCGTTACCTGTATTAAATGGCACCTGTTTTGACCTCATTATGGTATAAAAGACACCTGTCCACAGCCTCAAACAGTCAGACTTTTTTGGTTCCAAACTGAAGCATGGTCAATACCAACGAGCTTCGAAACACCATGAAGGAAAATTGTTGACCTGCCCAGGCTGGGAAGGTGAATCTTCTTCAATCGCAAGCAGGTTGTTGTGAATACATCACTCTGAGACAATTCTAAAGACATCATCCTATTGCACCATTGAGAACCATTGAACCTCCTCCCCTCGATCCTGGGCTCCAAGCAAGATGCCACCCGTTGGGTTCAAAATATCATGAGAGACGGTGAGCAAAAATTCCAAACTACACATAGGGACCTGATAATGACCCTGCAAAGAGCTGGGACCAAAGTAACAAAGGCAATGACGGAGTGCTCCGTAAAAAAGCATTTCAAATGTCCTGGAGTGGCCTGCCAGTCCTCCAGACCTACAACCCATAGAAAAAATTTGTGGAGGGATTTGAAAGTCACCGTGTTTGCCCCAAAACACACACTGCTCTAGAGGAGAATCTGCATGGAGGAATGGGCACAAAATACAGCTACATGGTCAAACCTGGGTGAAACTTACAGGAAACGTTTGACCTCGTCATTGCCGAACAACTGTTTATGTTACAAAGTTGACTTTTGCGGTTGACCAAATACTTAATTTTCCACCAGAATTTGACAATTAAATTATTTAAAAAATCCTACAATGATGTGATTTCCCTTGATTTTTTTTCTTAGCGTTTGTCTCTGATAGTTTAAGGTACCTATGTGAAAAGTAACAGACCCGCTCAATCTTCTAAGTAAGAAGAACTTGCACTATCAGTGGCTGACTAATCTTTTTTGCCCCAATGTGTGTGTGTGTGTGTGTGTGTGTGTGTGTGTGTGTGTGTGTGTGTGTGTACAGGTAGTCCTCGACTTACGATGCAGATCCGTTCCTACCTCGTGCCGTAAATCAATTTTCGGTGTAAGTCGGAACATACGTACATACTGTACGTAAATAACATACTGTAAGCACTTATCCTATCCTAACACCTATCCTAACACAGTAATTATCAAAAAACGAGCCGTGTAACCGTGTATTCTTCCGCCGCGCACACCAAACACGAAGTTCACGTTATGACGTTTACGACGCCAAACCACTTAAAGTCGAAAAAAGGCTTCATACAGTAAATGGGAGATGTGTCGTAACCACGAAACGTCGTAACTCGCGACCGTCGTAACCCGAGGACTACCTGTATATATACAGGGGTTGGACAATGAAACTGAAACACCTGTCATTTTAGTGTGGGAGGTTTCATGGCTAAATTGGACCAGTCTGGTGGCCAATCTTCATTAATTGCACATTGCACCAGTAAGAGCAGAGTGTGAAGGTTCAATTAGGAGGGTAAGAGCACAGTTTTGCTCAAAATATTGCAATGCACACAACATTATGGGTGACATACCAGAGTTAAGATGGTTTGATGAACATGAAAGTGAAGTTGAACATCTCCCATGGCCTGCACAGTCACCAGTTTATTAGTAAATAGTAAATATTATTGAGCCACTTTGTTTTGGAAAAGTGACTCAGGAAACGTTTTCCTCCACCAGCATCACGTAGTGACCTGACCACTATCCTGCAAGAAGAATGGCTTAAAATCCCTCTGACCACTGCGCAGGACTTGTATATGTCATTTCCAAGACGAATTGACACTGTATTGGCTGCAAAAGGAGGCCCTACACCATACTAATAAATTATTGTGGTCTAAAATGACAGGTGTTTCAGTTTCATTGTCTAACCCCTGTATGTATATGTATATGTATGTATATATGTATATATATATATATATATATATATATATATATAAACTGTTTGTCTTTAAGATTTCTTGATCAGTCTCTCTCTGATGTGGACAGCGACAACTGCAGACAACATGAGGAACAGCCCAACAGAACACAGCACCAGCTTCAGCAGACATGCGTTCACACTGGCAGGGGGAGACACTGATCCTGAAACAAAACATTTTTTTATTTTTATTAATTACTTTCAAATGTAAGGCACAAAACTAAATTAAGCCAAACATATAATGTCTAGTCTAGGCACATTTCATATTGAAATACCAAACAGTCTGGGATGGATTGTAAAGTCTTAAGCTGTGGAGAAAATCACAAGCCAACAGACCACTGTAGTAAATAGATGGTCTGGATATAAAAGAAGTACATACATTCTACTTTCGCTGTCAGTCAGAACATTTTCGTTTGACATTGATACGTTAAACGGTGAGGGAAGAATTACGGGGAAGAATTTGGAAGAAAAATGAAGATTATTATTTGAGAAGTGCATTTTCCAAGAAAAACGCAACATGATTCTGCTTCTTAAGCAATTACCTGCTGTTACTCAGTGGTTAAGTGGTGATTGCACAGTTAGCTACTAATCAGTGTGGTTGGTAGGTGGTCATTATGCTGTTTTTAGATGGTGGTATGTTATTCCAGACCGCTGCTATGGTGTTGCTAAGCGACCGCTATGGTATTCCAGGTGGATGCTATATCACCCAAAATGGTTGCTAAGGTGCTACAATGTTTCAAGTGGCTGTTACAGGCAGGCGATATGGTATCCCAGATAGTATTCCATTTAGGTGTTGGTAATGTATTCCCTGGAAAGGAATGAGCAAGCAGGAACAGGATAAGCCAGGGCCAAAAGAAAGAAAAAGGAAAAAGTATTTTTAAATTTGCATATTTGTCTCTGTGTCTGCATGAGGGTAGAAATCAAAAGGTCAATATTTGAGCAGCAGAATAGATTTGGATAGATTTGGCAGAAATAAGCTTATCAGTGACTGTGATCTCTGGCCTAATGTTGACCTGCTATAAACAGAGGACTTTCTGTCAAACTGAGACATCAGTATTCATCACACACACTGTTTGTCAAAAGCAAGACCTTATACATCCAGTAAATGTATCGGGTAGGTGGCCTGTGCTTAATTTGAGCTGGATCCTGCTGGAAAAAGATCCGGTACCTCTTATATTTGGATCACATGCATTTCGGCACCTATTTGTATGGATTCAGAACCTCAGCATTTTTATATATAAAATAAAATGAAAATGAGCAATATTTATAGACAAATTTTAATTAACTTGTGCTTATTTCTGTGTAAACTCCTTTCCAAAAAACACTTCTCATTTCTTTTTGATGGTAACTGATATAATTAGATCATCAGTCACATATTGCATGCTTATGCATCAGGACAGGTTGTGGGCGGCAAGGTTTGGGACGTTCTGGGACCTTCACACTTAATGCCCACTTGCCGGATCACAGCACACTCGGTGTTCCCTTACCTTATGTACATAACGTGCTGAGAGTATAATTGGAAAAATATAGAAGTCTTGCATTTCTCTATAGCAATTAACTTTTTTATAATGTTACATCCTTGTGAAAGTCAAACCAGCAAAACCAGAAAAAAACTTTAATGAATTTTGAATAAACACTGATGGCTAAAGTCATTTTGCTTGAACAAATACAGGTAGTCCTCGACTTACGACGCAGATCCGTTCCTAGGTGGCGTCGTAAGCCGATTTTCGGTGTTAGTCGGAACACACGTACATACTGTACGTAAATAACATACTGTAAGCACTTATCCTATCCTAACACCTATCCTAACACAGTAATTATCAAAAAACGAGCCGCGTAACCGTGTATTCTTCCGCCGCGCACACCAAACACGAAGTTCACGTTATGACGTTTACGACGCAAAACCACCAAAGTCGAAACAAGGCTTTATACAGTAAATGGGAGATGTGTCGTAACCACGAAACGTCGTAACTCGACACCGTCGTACCCCGAGGACTACCTGTATATAGAAACTGTCAGGGGACGAATAACACCACTGCCACCTCTAGGGGCAGCGAAAGCACATACTGCTGTGCTGGCTTCTTCTGTTGAAGACACTTAAGGATGCTTTGTAAGCCAGTTCTGCACTGCCACTTCTGACCAGAGATGGTGTCAGAGGGCATTAGTGTAAACTGGCTGGTCATGCTTGTGGAAAGTAAACTTCCCAGAATTATTTGTGAGCTAATGATGCCCCAACTTCTCACACCTGTAGGGCAGCCCACAAAAGAATAGGCAATGCCATTGTGCCTGAGTCTGACAGGAAGTCAACATAAATTACATCCAATAATAACAAACAGTATAAAAGTAGTTTGGTGTATAAACATATTTGTAGGAGCAGATTTCCATGTATATGTGTGAGTGTAGAGACCTTTGGGAAAGCAGAGCTCTTTCACATCTGTTATGTTCTGTCTGATCTCTTCTGAGCTGACTCGGTTGCTGGCATTACAGATGATGAAATTCCCGCTGACATATAGCAAAAGGGAATGATGGGAACCTTCCTGTGATATCTTGTTCTCCTCGTCATGTATTTCACTGTAAAAGCTGGTAGTGACTGAGAATTTGTTATCTGAACAAGTCACATTACAGCTCCCTTGCTGGTACTCGACATGCAGTTTCGGTTTTTCCACTGGATCTGTGGGTTAAAGATGCACATTAATCACAGAAGGAGATGATGGTCTATCTGAGATGAGCTCAGGCTTAGAGAACTCAGCAGCATCTGTGCATAGAATTGAAACATGGCTTTCTCCTTGAGTAATGGCATTTCAGATTTCATTTCTTGATGCAATGGCAGAACGTCTTAAGTGACAACACAATCTACTGAAGTACTGAATTACTCCAGAGCCCATGTGGCAACCAACTCTTTTGCAGTGTGTTGGATGCATCAAACTTTAAATTTGTTTATATTTACAAAAGACAATCACGTTGGTAAAAAAAACAAAACATTAGGAGTAATTCTTTATACTTATCTCAGTTGAAGAAAGGTTCAAGATAATTATCTTTTAGAAACGGGGTTTGTATTTGTCTCTATCAGTAGTTACATTCTAAATGGAAAAGCAAATAACATCTGACATCAAAGTTATATGTACTGCTTTTGCAGTGAGACTTACCCAGCACTGATAAATGGTAACTGCCAAGATGATGTTTAGCTGATACAGTCTGTATTTCTGCATGATATTGTCCGCTGTCTTGCATCTGTAAGTTTTTCAGTATCAGACTGTAGGTTTCCTTATTGAATTCCATTCTGTCCTCATAAGCAGGGTTTTGTTTTATCATATTTGGAGAAATATATTTAACAATAAAAGTACTTGTGTTAAGCCACCATGTTATTTCTTCATAGGAACCTGTTATGTTTCCTTTGTCCAGCTGAACAAAACTGCCAACCTTTTTAAATACATCAATGGATGCTGTAGAGAAAAAACAACAAAAATATTTTTTGATGGTGACAAGCACTGTTTTATATTTTGTCACAATAATTTGTAAAACAAAGATAAACATTCATCCAGCATAAATACTTCTACATGAAATAATACGCAAGTCTGCATCATTTGTAACATGAAAACAAAGTTAAAATACTGAAAATGAACAGCAGCATAACTTATTCACTTTCAGACTTGCAAAAATAATTTAAGATGGCTTTAGAGATGTGAGTTTATTTCAATAAATTGGATTTAGTTTTTTATTACAGTCTGTGTTGATATGTGATGTTAATGTATTGTTGAATTGAATTACATAACATGTAAAGAACTACAGAATATCTTGGCAACATTTAAAATTGGTTAAATTTCATACGAAGGGTGTCTCTGTTACATATTTGTCATGTTGCATAAACACTGATTTTGATGATGATGTAGGTATTTTTGTAGACCTTGAGTACCTTAAAATTGTGAAATCTACCTAATTGTCTACAAAAGAAAACATTATTGTATGAAAAAATATACACACATAAGAAACATTATAATTTATGATGTTGAAGCATTTGGATTTTTTTAGTTTGAAAAAGGACTTTTTAACCTTCTGGGGTTTGTTCCATTCAAACACACAGGCTATGGTAGTGTAGCACTGGTGCTAAAATTCATTCTGTCTGTGGATAACATTACAAGATCTTTAGTATTCAAATACATCCAAATAGTAACTTTGTTAGGTTGTACAATAACAAACAACCAACTCTGATCGTGCAATACAACTACTTCACTGAAACATTACTGTGTATAACACACTTCTCCAGTTCTTCGCTTTTCATTACCCCTTCATACATTTTCTCATATAGTGCCCCCTAGCGGAGGTTCTAAAGTAGGACACTATTAGAACACAGCATTTTCTCTCACAAAAAATACTGGAACAGCAGGTATCAGGTAAGCAGCTATTCAGTCCAAACATAAATGCATTCCTTCATTTGCTATCGACCTGCTTCAACTGTAAACCAAACAATGACCAAGTAAACATTTGGTTTACTCTTCAAAACAACATAATTCAGTCAAGCTGTGACCACCATTACTTTATGTTACATGTTGTGATATAGTGCCCCCTAGCGGAGGTTCTAAAGTAGGACTAGAATACAACAATACCTTTTTCACACCTTAAACATTTCAGAAATATTTTTTATAAAGTGTGATTCTAATGAACTAAAATTCAAATCCACAGAAAGTATGTGATATGCATTTTTTTTTTTTTACTCAAGATCATCTAACCTGCCGCATTTGACTTATTATTAATTACAATCACAGCAACAGTGTGCTTCACTTTTTTAAAATAAAGAAAACAGATGCTCATGTAACGTCACTGCAATATGGAATAGGGTATCATTACAGTAATGGTACTTACTTTAAAGGTGTTTACTTGTAACTACTCACTTTAATTAAAAGATGCAATGAGACACTGAGACAAATTTCACTCAGACCTGCACTGCCAGGTTACAAAATAGCATGCCTGTCTCTAGACTTTGGGCTGAGGGGGTGAGGGGGTGTCCGTGTGTAGACGCGCTGTGGCTCATTAGCGTAACAATGCACACTAATGTGCTCCCAGCAAAGGAGCGGGGGACTGAGAGCTGCCGACAAAAATCGCAGACCGGGACATTTTAGTGATTTAGTGATTCTCACATAATAATGACAAAAGGTCACACTGTAAACAATAAGGTTTTTTTTTTACAGCAATATATTGTCAGTTTATGTATGAAGCTCCACTCTTTCTCTGCCTTCTGGACTGATTTGTTTACAAGTTACAAATGATCAAATTACTCTCAAATTACAGAGTGCATACACACACATAAAACCACTTTATAAAAAGCAATAGTTAGATATTTTATTTATTTGTTGACTTCATGTCAGCATAGATGGCAATATCCCTGACGGATGCAAAGATAAGAGCAAATGACCAAAGGTATGGACTTTGGCAGGGTAAGCTGATTTTCTTAATCAAATTATTTTCTTACTCAATATGCACTATAAATGAGAAAAGCTAATGTGGAAGCCAGCAAACCACATATAGCAGAGAAAGTTTAGCAGTATGTCTAAATTTTGACTTATTTTAGAACTTAAACTTTTTACCTTTTGACTTTTTAAAAACTTTCTTTGCATTTGAACATTTGACCTCATGTCAATATTTTCGACTATGTCAATAGTATGTAGCATACTATTTTTTTTCATATGTGACGTATTTATATACAGTGGAACAAAAAAGTATTTAGTCAGCCATTGATTGTTTAAGTTCTCCTATTTAGAAAGATGAGAGAGGTCTGTAATTTTCGCCATAGCTACACTTCAAATATGAGAGACAAAATGAAGGGGAAAAATCCAGGAAATTACATTGTAGGATTTTTTAAGAATTTAATTGTAAATCATGGTGAAAAATATGTATTTGGTCACCCACAAACAAGCAAGGTTTCTGGCTTTCACAGACCTGTAACTTCTTCTTTAAGAAGCTCTTCTGTCCTCCATTCGTTACCTGTATTAATGGCACCTGTTTGACCTTGTTATCTGTATAAAAGACACCTGTCCACATCCTCAAACAGTCAGACTCCAAACTCAACCATGCCCAAGACCAAAGAGCTGTTGAAGGACACCAGGAAGAAAATTGTAGACCTGCACCAGGGTGGGAAGTGTGAATCTACAATAGGCAAGAAGGTTGGTGTGAATAAATCAACTGTGTGTCCCATGGGGTCAAAATGATCATGAGAACGGTGAGCAAAAATCCCTACATGGAGGGACCTAATGAATGACCTGCAGAGAGCTGGGACCAAAGTAACAAAGGCTACCATCAATAACACACTACGCAGAGAGGGACTCAGATCCTGCAGTGCCAGGCGTGTCCCCCTGCTTAAGCCAGTGCATGTCCAGGCCCGTCTGAAGTCTGCCAGAGAGCACAGGACGACTGATCCGTGTTAAGGGAAGAATGAATGGGGCCATGTATCATGAGATTTTAAGCCAAAACCTCCTTCCATCATTGAGAGCATTGAAGATGGAACATGGCTGGGTCTTCCAGCATGACAATGCACAATCAGTGGCTGACTAAATACTTTTTTGCCCCTCTGTAATTTGGATATATTTTTCATTTGGCCTTATAAATGTTCATTGTGCTCCATTGTTTTTCTTTTATTCTGGAACAAGGTGGCACTTATGAGCCTGCAGGTGGACATTAACAGCCAATCTCACACTGAGGTTTCAGCTATTCATAATGTTAGTTGTCGGTCATAAAAATGGACAAAGGAAAATAAACAAAACAAATGTAGCACAATTTCATCTTATTTAACCAAATGAAATTATGTTAACAATTCAAAATAATAATCCAAAATTTTTATGAGTAAAACTTATGAGATAAGAAGTCACACTTTTGACTGAATATGTTTTTATGGAACATTTCAACTTGGTGAAAGTTTTAGTCAAAAATGTAACTTTGTGGTGGTAATGTGTTTTCATATTAAACCAACATTGGCTTAACTTTTAAATGAACGTAAAACAACAAATATATTCATTTAATGGTAATCCTAATATGAAATAACCAGTGATTTGGTAAGCTGTGTTTACAGAGATCAGTAACATGTTTTTCTCCCATCAGTCAACATGAAATTTACTTTTTATTTGATATATATTTTTAACTGAAACAAGTTCCAGTTGGTTCACAGATGATTTGGTAGCATGACATAAGCAAAGCAAATGTTGCACTTCCTGGCCGTTGAATGAGGTTTCACAGCAACGCTGTTCCTAACATGAGTACCACACATGAGAATCTATTTCTCAGAACATCAAAGATTGTGCTTTGACAAAGCTGATGCAGTCTTTGACTAGCATTTAGACTATGTTGTATTATCGGTGCTAGGGTTAGCATCACATGCAAACCAAACTTTGATAACAGAAAATATTAAAATCTCCATAGCATCACTGATCATTGCTGTCACTGGAACAAATCAAGCAAATTTAAAGGACCATATATTTTAGATACACATACATAACTCAATAATACAAATAAATGTTACAAATATTTCTCAAATTAAAATATGCATGAAGCAATTTGCATTTCTGTTGATGCACAGAGTTGCATGCTTATGATGGGCCATTATGATTTAGAGGTCTGCAAGAAAAACTAACAACAACAAAAAACAGCATAATGATCTTAACTGAACCCTTGTGAAGAAGTTTTTAATGCTGACCAACCAAAAAATTAAAACCACATGATCTGTAATGATATGTAGGCATCAAATTAACATTTATATGAAAGCTTGCACCCAGGAACCCAGCAGAACAGCAGGACCCAACAGATTGGGCTAAACAGTGCACACCATTAGTCCAAGGTCCAATCCTGACACTTGTGTGCCTATTGCAGGTGCTTTTGACTGTAAACAGGGGTTAGCATAGCGAGCGTTCTGATTGATCTGCACCTGGGCAGGCCCACACTTAGCAGAGGTCGTTGCACTGCACAGCTGCTCCAACCAGGACCTCTCCAACCGCTCCCAAAAGACTGGACCTCTCAATCAACATAGACAGCATCCCTGTTCACTTAGCCCACAGATCAAAGAATCTTGATGTGGTTTTAGACGAAAATGCTTCTAAACACATCATGTCAGCAACCAGTTCCTGTAGATTTCTGCTGCACAGTATCAGAAGCTATTTCAGACCAGAGAAACTGCTCAGATCTTCTTACAGGTTCTCGTCATTTCCAGGCCTGATTACTGCAGTGTTTTGCTTGCTGATCTGTCTTCATGTTCCATTGCTCTACTACAGCACATTCATAATGCTGCTGCTCTCCAGTTTCACAACCTATCAATGTTTGTTCGTCTAACTCCTTTACTGAGATCACTCCCCCTTGCTTCCTGTTGCAGAATTACACACCGACATGACAAATCAAATTTTCAGTTTCAAAGCAGCTGGTACAAACTTTTCTAAGACTGAGCCATGCCTATAGGGTCAGTCTCAATGTTTCAGTGTCCTAGTTCCTCATTGGTGGAATGAGGTTCCCACACCAGTTAGAATAGCACCGTGACTCTCTTCCTTCCACAAAAGTCTGAAAACTCACCTTTTCCAACAATACCTATGTCTCTCCTATCCTTTGCAGCACCAGATAATGAAAGTAAAGTTCACTTACTTGTGCCACTCATTTAATAATCTATAATTTTCTTCAAGTAATTAATGACCAAGTGTACATTTTTTGTTTTATTTATTTAACTGGATTGTCTGTATATGCTTTTAAGGGCTTGTATGAAAGTCTGTTGATGTATTTGATCACATTTATTCGGAAATATAAAAAATTCTAAAGGGTAAACTTTTAAGCACAAATAACTATAAAACTGCAGTTTACTTTGGTCTATATCTTAAATATTGTTTTTTAAAATAACTTCCATTTTATGGACCTGGAAGACTTGCTGTGATAAATGGAACTATGAATTCTGCTGTCTACCAAAAAATCCTGAAGGAGAATGTCTGGCCATCTGTTCGTGACCTCAAGCTGAAACGAATTTGGGTTCTGCAGCAGGACAATGATCCAAAACACAGCAGCAAGTCCACCTCTGAATGGCTGAAGAAAAACAAAATGAAGACTTTGGAGTGGCCTAGTCAAAGTCCTGACCTGAATCCTATTGAGATGCTGTGGCATGACCTGAAAAAGGCCGTTCATGCTCAAAAACCCTCCAATGGGGCTGAATTACAGCAATTCTGCAAAGATGAGTGGCAACAATTCCTCCACAATGCTGTAAAAGACTCAAGCAAGTTATCACAAACGCTTGGTTGCAGTTGTTGCTGCTAAGAGCGGCCCAACCAGTTATTAGGTTTAGGGGGCAATCACTTTTTCACACAGGGCCATGTAGGTTTGTTTTTTTTTCTCCCTTAATAATAAACACCTTCATTTAAAAACTGCATTTTGTTTACTTGTGTTGTCTTTGACTAATATTTAAATGGGTTTGATGTTCTGAAAAACTTGTGTGACAAAAATGCAAAAAAATAAGAAATCAGAAAGGGGGCAAACACTTTTTCACACCACAGTATACAATAAATACTTGATATTAGTTAATAACAACTGATGTTGGAATTAGCTGTAGCCATCACAGTGAGGTCCACCATTTTAAAGACCAGCCATGAACAACAGACTATACAATACTTGCTCAGTACTTCCTGCTTCTCAAATACAACTACACATTATAATATCTCATATTATTACTTATATATAATGCTTTTAGCTGTACTCTGAGATTATAGCTTTGAAATGGTTTACCTGTAAGTGAGACATTGATGGAAAGAAAGACAATCAGCCACATTGCCATCGACATCATGTATGAGCCACAAGTGACTTTAGATTAGGAAGTAAGTGAGGGGTGAAAAAAAAGGAACTTGTACTTAGGCAGAACAGTAGATGAGGTGCTGTATGTGCTACCCATCATATATGAATACTAAATGGCTAAATGGCTGTGCTTGTAAACTGACTTCTAATGATGAGATCATTTATATACAGTATTTACTTATGTTTTTACATATGACATCACTCAGAAGCCAGCAACAATTACAAAATGTCCACCAGTTTGGATAAACAGATTCTTACATAGGACAATTACAATTATTAAAATTATATGGATTCTATTAATATTAGTACATTGTTGTGCATATTGTATCTGAGGTTACATCAGCTAGCTTGCTATTGTTAGCAGTGAAAAGAATAATTTGCAATATGTTAACCTTTCAGAAATGCTGGTAGCTTATAGGAACTAGCTAGTTAAAACACCACAGATTGGGATCTGTTTAAGATTTATATACACCAAATATGAGCAAGTCCAAATTTAAAGCAATCAGGTTGCAGTAAGCTGTGAGATGACTGACACAGAACCACATGGCCTTTTCTGTACATTTACCGTATTTTCCGGGCTATTAAAGCGCACCGGATTATAAGGCACAATATCAGTGATCGGCTGCTAACGGGTATATTTTCATACATAAAGCGCACCGGGTTATAAGGCGCATTAAATGAAACAAAACTCTTAAGTTCCGTCAGAAGCTCAGTTTGGTCTTCTTTACCTGTCTTCTTGCTTCCTCCACTTCCGTATCATTGATTTGTTAATGTTGAATTCTCTCGCAGCTGCTCTATGTCCATGTTGTACTACGTGACTGATGGCGTTGAGTTTGAAATCTGCTTCGAAAATGAATGAATGAATGCACGTACCCTAATGCTGAAGCACATACCGTATTACTCCGCTATGCTGCGCACTACGTTTGTCGTAAGCTTCGTAACTTACCAAGGTCGTGCTAAAACATTTTGACAGATTTATGAGCGCCGTGTACCATCTACAACTGGTTCTAGGTCAGAAGGCTCAACCAGAATTAGTTCATACATTAGACGCACCGCATTTTAAGGCACACTGTTGATTTTTGAGAAAATTAAAGGATTTTAAGTGCGCCTTATGGTCCGAAAAATACGGTACATGTTTATATAGCTATTATAAACCATATATTCTTCTGCATTTGACAAACAAATACTTTTCATTTTACAGATTTTTTTTTACATAATAACACAGATAAACTTACAGTTGAACTGAGCAGTTAAGGCTGCTCAACAGCCCAATAGTGGTGGTTTGGCAGAGGTGAGATTTGAATTCACCATCTTCTGACTAATAATCCAGATGACCATTAGTACATTTTGAATTCACCATCTTCTGACTAATAATTCACATGACCATTAGTACATTTTGAACACTTTACAAACGTTATTAATAAACATTTAACATTAAAACACTGGAAGGCCAGTTTAGGGACCTGGATTAGTCCAATTGTACTCTTAAAATACTTTCAATAGTGAACCACACTGATATTTCATCTTAGACTAGCCTTAATCTACAGAAAACCCTACTTAAATTCTCTTAATGCGTAGTTGTGAAATTACAGATAATTCTAGCAAAACAAATGTGACTTAACACTATAGAGAATTGCCCAATATATTAATCTGTTAATAAACCATATCAAATGCTATAATGAATTTTCTAAAACAATAGACACTCAAAGGTATAAATGGAAAAATAACTAACATTCATTTCTGAGCAGAGTATTATACACTAATGGAACAAAAATTGGACAAAATCCAAAATTGCAAATGATGAACTTTTCAGTGCACTCAGCAACTAATAAATGGTCAGGAAATTAGCAACAAATAAACAAATAGATCTGTAACTTCTTATGGGATAGACTTTCCCTTTGATTTCTTTAAATGTTTAAGTCTTATGGGTAAAGTTGTGGAGTTTTGTACTGAAAGGAGAGTCAACTGATGAGTACTTGAAACATGTCAAGCTACTTCTCAAACCACTTCTTAGTGGTCTTTCCAACGTTAGCAGGAGCTTTGTCTTGTTGAAAAATAACATGTGATCGTTCCTCTTTAGAAAATGAGTTTTTGATAAGAAGATAAGAAGCCTGGTCTTTTTGTACTCCAAAGCATTAATTGACCTTTCACGGTGAAGCAGCTCACCAATCCCAGCATCTGAAAAGGCTCCCCACCCCATGACACCTCTACCTCAATGCTTAATGGTAGTAGAGATGCATTCACTGTTGTATTTCTCACCAGGTCACCATCAACATGCAACACTTATCATGATTCATCAGTCCACACAACTCTGCTGAATCACTCTGAATAAAAACTTGTTTTCAGAATTGTGATGGGCTGCATAAGGTGTTGCAGATAATCAACTAATAACTCATCTTTTATATACAAAAAAACAAATCTAACAAGACAAAATATTTGCAGGATTGTGAACAACCCAGACATGTCACTTGGGAGATTTATTACACCCTCAACTTAATATTTTGCAATTTTGAGTTTGGCCCATTTTTTGCCCAGGAGTATATATCTGTAAACACAAACTATATAGACATAAACCTGTGTAACACTATGTCTTTAAGATGACTTGATCAGGCTCTCTCTGATATGGACAGTGACAACTGCAGACAACATGAGGAACAGCCCAACAGAACACAGCACCAGCTTCAGCAGACATGCGTTCACACCGGCAGGGGAAGACACTGAGCCTGAAACAAAACATATAACATATAAAGAATGTTTTTTTTTTTTTTAATGTAATCAATTTCAAAAGGACAACTAAATCAAGCCAAACGTATCGTTTCTAGTCCCCGCATCATAGCCAAGCCAACACTGACCTCTAGTGTCAGTTTGGAAGGATCCCACAGTACTAGGGGAGTCCTTACAGTACCCCACCAAAGGGGCGGCATCCCGCTGCCCCCATGCATTTAGAACCTTCCATAGCTTGTCGGACCCATTATGGGTTGAGCATATGGCGCACAGGGAGGTCCCAGTAAGTGGGACACACCTGCAGACAGTGGCCAAATGGATGGGCGGAGCTTGCACTGGTGGCTCAGGGGCGGAGCTCTGCGCTGGTGGCTCAGAAACGATGCTAGACCCGACTGAGCCAACACTGACCTCTGGTGTCAGCTTGGAGGAATCCCACAGTGCTAGGGGAGTCCTTACATGCCCTTTACACACTGAAATCTGAAATTTAATGATATTATGCACTGTAGAGGGAGAATCACTCTAATGATGCCTATAAGTTAGTAATGCTGGAATTTATGATAACACTTATAAAGAACATATGAGGGCAAAAACTATGTGTAGCTAAAATTTTGTTGGTACTGAAACATTACATTCAACAATTGCTGTATTAAACCCACTCAACTACATTTACTCAACTGTAAAATTAATTGACTTGAAATTCAAAATACTGAAAATTTGTAAACATTGCTTGGGAAGCAGTAAAAGTTTGATGATTGTGTTTGCTTTTTTTCTGGAATTAGGTACGTTATTCAGTTCTGCTGTATTTACTAAAAAACAAAAATAAAAAAACTAGGTTAATCCACATCGTGCAAATAATGCAGTTGTGTAGAAACAGGCCTTCATTATGCAAGTAAATTGTTGGCCTAGCATAACATACCTTTCTGAGCTAATTGTAAAATTTGTTAAAATGATAAAAATCTCTTTCAGGACTGAAACCATTGCTTAGCCACCCAGATGGATCTAAACACGTTCTAGAAGTTTTGTGAGTTAAGGAGTCACCTTAAGCTAGCCGGATATGTTTAATCTTGCCACATTTTAGGTGTTTATATCACAAACTTCTCAGGCTTTCAGGACGCAAGACTTTGCAGCTGTTCCTTCATACTGTCTGCTACACGTGATACTGTGCAGAATATATTATTTTCAAAAAGCGAGAGAACAATGCAGATACCCATCCGCAATTTTTTCTTCAGTTAATCAATTTTGAATAATCACTAATTCCTATAGTCATTTTGCTATGACAAAAATACAGAAAGCTGTCAGAAGCCGAACAGATTCAGTGAGAGCACATGCTGCTGTGCTGGCTTCTTCTATTGAACAGGCTTAAGGTTGCTTTTCAAACCAGCTCTGCACTGCCATCTCTGACCAGAGAGAGTGACAGAGGGGTATAGTGTAAACTGGGTGGTCATGCTTGTGGAAACTACAATTCCCAGGATGATTTTTTTTGGCTAAACAGACCCCAACTTCTCACACCTGTAAGGCAATGTATACTTTGTTTTCCTGGATCTGATAAATGTGTCAAGAAATCAACATAAAAATAGCATTGAATAATATCACACAGTATAAAAAATAGTGCGATGTATAAGAATGTATGTGAGTGAGTGTCAAGACCTTTGAGAGGGCAGCACTCTTTCACATCTGTTATATCCTGTGAATCCTCCTCAGAGCTGATTGGGTTGCTGGCATTACAGATGAAGAAATTCCCTCTGACATATAGCAAAAGGGTGTGATGGGAAACTTCATGTGATGTCTTGTTCTTCTCGTCACATGTTTCATTGTAATAACTGGTGGTGACTGAGAGTTCTCTATCTGAGCAAGTCACATTACAGCTGCCTTGCTGGTAATCAACAATCAGTTTTGGTTTTTCCACTGGATCTGCAAGACAAAGACGCACATAACTGCTTGTTATCACACACTGAAAACTTGTCTTAACATCATGGCATCGCACAACTTTATTTTCTGTTCTCTTGAATCCCTTTTAACTGACAAAAGTACAAAGACAGATTTCCAATGTTTTCACTAAACAACTTAATTGTATTTTGAAAATATAAAGAAATTTAGAAGGTGATGCCTGGAACACACTCTTAAAAAGTTGGGAAGAGCTTTGTTTACCACTGTGTTACATCACCTGTCCTTTTTGAATTGTTTGGGAACTGATGATACTAAGTACATTGGTAGCTTGGTTCATGACCACTTCGGAAGTCATCGACTTCAGTTCTCTACGCGTTTTGACTAGAAAAATTTGTCTCGGTTCTCGTCAATTGCTCGGTAGTCGGTGCACTTGCTTAAACATGTATGAGTCGAACCCGGCTGATTCACGATAGACGTTTCAGTACACAGTGATTCAGGTTCACAATAGCCCTCAGAGAAGATCTCTGCTATTTTTATTGTGCTTTTTTATTTTCACATCTACACCACTGTATTCATAATGTAAATAAGTCTCCATGGGTGCTAAAAGGGTTAGTTTATAAGAGCCAACTGAAAGAAAAACAGGAATTGAATGCTCCAGAACACAGGCTGTGGTTAGCTTAGCAGCTATGCTAGTGCCCTAGTTCAGTAAAATAATGAATTTTCTTTTACTTTTCACTTTCAATCCATAACACATTAAATTCCATGAGCTTTTTCAACACTTTATTATAAAATAATATAATTTTTGTGCCTTGTGCTAATGATTTTGGTCAACTGTAGGTTAATCTAAATGTTTTAAACATTAACTAACTTACAGTATCATTATTTATCATAGGCTCCGCTAAGATACAGTATAGACCGCTCTACCAAACACTTGTTAAACTCCTCAGTTCATGATACATTTAACTTATGATGGATTTGTTGGAGCACCTGTACAATACAACTCTGCTAATGCTTATAATGCCTTATACAGTGTGGGTTTTCTGGGGGTCTGGAATGGATTAATTCAATTTACATTATTACTTATGGGGAAAAAAATGCTCGGTACTTGCTGTTTTCGGTTCTCAACAAGCCTTCTGGAACGAATTCGCGATGAGAACCGAGGGACTACTGTAATGCAGTTTTGAAAGAAGAGTTTTGGGCCAACATGGGACTTTCAACTCCCTCCACACATTTTCTATGGGGTTGAGGCTTGGAGAACTGGCTAGACCACTCCAAGACCTTGAAATGCTTTTTTTACGGAGCACTCCTTTGTTGCCCGAGCGGTGTTTTGGGATGATTGTCATGCTGGAAGACCCAGCCACATTCCATCTTCAATGCTCTCACTGATGGAAGGAGGTTTGGCTTAAAATCTCACAATACATGTCCCTCTTCATTCTTCCCTTAACACGGATCAGTCGTTCTGTCCCCTTTGCAGAGAAACAGGCCCAAAGCATGATGTTTCCACCCCCATGCTTCCCAGTAGGTATGGTGGTCTTGGGATGGAACTCAGCATTCTTCTTCCTCAAGTTGAGTTTTTCCCAAAAAGTTCTATTTTGGTTTCATCTGAGCACAAGATATTCTCCCAATCCTCTTCTGGATCATCCATATGCTCTCTGGCAAACTTCAGAGGGGCCTGGACATGTACTGGCTTAAGTAGGGGGACACGCCTGACACTGCAGGATCTGAGTCCCTCTCGACGTAGTGTGTTACTGATGGTAGCCTTTGTTACTTTGGTCCCAGCTCTCTGCAGGTCATTCATCAGCTCCCTCCGTGTAGTTCTGGGATTTTTGCACACTGTTCTCATGATCATTTTGACCCCACGAGATGAGATCTTGCGTGGAGCCCCAGATCGAGGGAGATTATCAATGGTCTTGTATGTCTTTCATTTTCTTACAATTGCTCCCACAGTTGATATTCACACCAACCTGTTGCCTATTGTAGATTCACTCTTCCCAGCCTGGTGCAGATCTACAATTTTCTTCCTGGTGTTCTTCGACAGCTCTATGTTCTTGGCCATTGTTGAGTTTGGAGTCTGACTGTTTGAGGCTGTGGACAGGTGTCTTTTATACAGATAACAAGGTCAAACAGGTGCCATTAATACAGGAAACGAGTGGAGCACAGAAGAGCTTCTTAAAGAAGAAGTTACAGGTCTGTGAGAGCCAGAAATCTTGCTTGTTTGTGGGTGACCAAATACTTATTTTCCACCATGATCTCATCTTTCTAAGTAGGGGAACTTGCACAATCAGTGGCTGACTAAATGCTTTTTTGCCCCACTGTATGTTTCTCTGAAATCCAAAAATTCTATGGTACCTTCACACATTTGCAAGTCTGTCATGGCATGCTGATGCATCCCATACCATGACAGATGTTGGCTTTTGCACCATTCTCTGTAACAGTCTAGATGGCCTCTTTTTGTTTTTGGCACAGAAAAAGTCTGTTTGTCCTGAAAACAAGCTGAAACCATTGTCTTTTAGACAATTTGAAATGAGCTCAGGCCCAAAGAACTCAGCAGCATTTCTATATAGAACTGATTTCTTTCTTTCTCCTTGAATAATAGAGTTGAATTGCATTTCTTGTAGCAGACTGTGGTGAGTGACAACACAATCAAACAAAGTACTCCAGCGCCCATGTAGCTATTTGTATTAGAGTAGCATGACATGGAATCAGGGATTCATCGGGGTCTCCGGCAATGCCTTACGCTGAGATTTCTCCAGATTCCTTGTATATTTTCACAATATTATGTATGGTAGATGGTGAAAGACCTGTGCCAACTTTTTTGGAGTGTGTTGGAGACACCTTTTTTTTTTTTTTTTTTTTTTTTTTACAAAATGCAGTCAGAAAAAAGCTAGTCAGAAAAAAACTTGGTTAATCTCAGTTAAATTGTCAAGAGAATTATTTTTAGAAATGTATATAAAAAAAAAAACGTTTTATGACCTTTTTTGCTGTGAGACTTACCCAACACTACTAAGTTGTAACTGACAGGACCATATTTAGCAGACTGAAGGAATGCTTCTGCATGATATAGTCCACTGTCTTTCTTCTGCAAGTTTTTCAGTGTCAAACTGTAGGTTTGGACATTGAAATCAATTCTGGCCTCATAAGCAGGGTTTGCATTTCTATTTGGAGATCTGTATTTCACTATAGGAGTATTTGTGTTGAACAGCCATGTTAATTCTTCATAGGAATCTGTGTTTCGCATGTCCAGCTGAACAGAACTGCCAACTTTTTTAAATACATCAATGGATGCTGCAGAGAAAAAAAACAACAAAGATAATTTAGTTATATGTTGGTGACTTGTTTTATATTCTATGTCACAATCTATTACCTTATTTTTCGGACCATAAAGCGCACCGGATTATAAGGCGCAATATCAACAATCGGCTGCTAACGGATCTATTTTCATACAAAAGCGCACCGGGTTATAAGGCGCATTAAGTGAAACAAAACTCTTAAGTTCCCTCGGAAGCTCAGTTTGGTCTTTACCTGGCGCAGGGTGTCTTCTTGCTTCCTCCACTTCTGTAGCATTGATTCGTTAATGTTGAATTCTCTCGCAGCTGCTCTATGTCCATGTTGTACTGCGTGACTGATAGCGGTGAGTTTGAAATCCGCTTCGAAAATGAATGAATGAATGCACGTACCCTAATGCTGAAGCACATACCATATTACTCTGCAATGCTGCGCACTACGGTTACCATAAGCTTCGTAACTTACCAAGGCCGTGCTAAAGCATTTTGACAGATTTATGAGCGCTGTATACCATCTACAATCGGTTCTAAGTCAGAAAGCACAACCAGAATTAATTCTTACATTAGACGCACCGCATTTTAAGGCGCACTGTCGATTTTTGAGAAAGTTAAAGGATTTTAAGTTCGCCTTATGGTCCGAAAAATACGGTAAACAAAATTAATATTACAGTCTGCATAATTTGTAAAACAGTTCAAGTAATTTAAATGAATGGCAGCAAAACTTTTCTCTCATACTTGGACTAAAATATTAAGATGGCTTCAAAGATGTGAATTTCTTGAGTTATAAATTGGATTTAGTCTATGTTGATATCTGATGTTGATATATTGTTGAGTTCCATAATTAAATAACAGACAAAGAACTGCAAAGTATCTTGGTCACTCGGGGGACATGCAAACTCCACACAGCAAGGATTATGAGCTTTGCAAAAGATATTTCTGACACTCTGAAGTCCTGAGTGGACACCCAAGTCCAATTCATACCTTAAACGTTTCAGAAATATTTTTAAACTGTGATTTAAAAAATGTGTGTTTTCTAGTAAACCAAAATTTAAACCCACAAACATTAAAACTTGAGATCATCTAACCTGCTACATTTTACCTATCATTAAGTGCAATCCCACCAACAGTGTGTTTCATTTTATTAAATAAAGAAAACAAATGCTGATATATGTCACGCCCCAAGGTCTCTCCCTGGTCTGTCATACTGTAAACATGCTGTAAACTTGCTGTAAGTGGAGGTAAGGTATTTTCCATATTAAACCAACGTTTATTAAGATTTAAATGGACTTAAAAAACAAATATACTGAATTAATGGTAATCCTAATATGAGTGGCTTGGTGGGTTACACTGAGATTAGCAACATGTTTTTCTCTCATGAGTCAACATGGAATGAAAAATACTACTTATTGGTTTCCCTACTGATGCTTTTACTTTTTATTTGATATATAGTATGAACTTAACAAGTTCTAGTTGGTTGACTGATGATTTGGTTGTGTGACAAAAATTAAGCAACTGTTGTATTTCCTTTAAAGGAAGTTTCATCTCACAGCAACACTTTGACTAACGCCTTTAATGACAGAAAGACATTTCAGAGGCTTTAACCATCACTCAGCGTTCCGTACATAAACACATTTGCAGTTCAGGTAATGCCTAACGAACTGCTGTATTGTTTACTCTAAAGCAGCCAGTGTATTCATGTTAAAGTTGCTTGTGCATTTGTCTGGTTTTCAGTGTTGGGGCGAATGAAGTACAAAGTAATGCATTATAGTAATCTAAATACTTTTTTCCTGTAATTTATATAAATACTTAGATATAAATACGTAATCAGGTTGTAGTTGCAGACAACAAAAATGTTGCTTGTGTTACTCATACTTGTGGAAGAATACTATAAATATACATAAAGCATTTACAACAAACTTGCTCTCCACATATTAGCTGTCAAATGCCTTTCTATGTAATTTGTGCCTGTGCCCATGCCTAGTGTTGGGAGAAACCCGACTTCCTAAAGCTTTGAATTATTTGAACCATTTAATTTGAAAAATTCTTCATGCAACCAGATTTGTGAAATGATGGTTTGAACATGAATGTTATTTTTTCTGTTGCTATTGTTGACTGTTATCCTGGTACTTTGTAGTTAGATATAGATTATAGATATAGATATAGTTATAGATTATGATGCATCTTTTCAGCTGCCAAAGGATTTGGGAGGGTTGCTTTGCTTGCTGTTTTCCAGTAAACCATATTAACATGATGAATGGTGATTACACATTCACGTGCACCACAATGCCAACCATAAAAGTTCAAAAGAGAATAAAAACAACCTATTCCAATATATTTCACAACATAGTTGATTAGAAGTGTTTGTTTGGTAATGTATGGTTCCAAACTATCATCACAGTCCCTAATACTAGCCTCACTTGTGCAGGTAATTCATTTAATGCTGTAATTCTGGTCAAAATTTCAAAATTGTAAATCTCAAAGCAAGAGAGGAAGTACAGAGAGACATCGTAGGCTAATAAAGTGCATATTTTTCTTCATTCATGGTTTGGTGTATGGTTGGCCATGGTAAACTAAAGCAATATAAACTTGCACTCAGTAAATAAGTTGATAGTTGCTTCATCAGTGATCTGAAATAATTTGTTATCCTTCAAATGATCAACAAATTTCTATGAACACTATCTATGAACACAATGAATCATACTGTTCTTGTTCAGCATGGCCTGCTAGACGAATAGGTCTGTAGATTACACTACACAATACTCTCAAATGTTAGTCTGATAGAAAGTTTATAGTTTACCTGTGATTGTCACTGGAATGAAGAAAAATATCAGCTTTATTGCCATCTTGTAGAAGTTCCTTTTGATTAAGGAAGTCACACAAAGCAAACTGTTGCACAAGAAGAGGTAAAGTTGCTGAAGAAAGGGTTGAATTGACATAATGCTGACATCGTGGGTTACCACAGATCCAGGCCAGTGAGAATTAGTGTTGCCTGTTAGCATTGTCTGTTTGTGTAACACATTGTCTGTTTGGATGAGCACTTTGTCTAGTTGTGTCAGTATTACAGTGACCAGATTTTCAATAATGAAATATGGGACGGTATTGTAGTTTAGACGTGGATGAGGAAACTTTTCTCATGCCGTTCTTCATTAAACACCCAACACAGCGCAGCCACTTTACCAGCCCTAGTAATGTCTTTTCCCCGTCAATACTTGGATATGAGCACTGAGTAGCAGCCCAAGCTACTCACCCCACTCATTTAAAGACAGTAACGTGCTGCATCCACATACATTATCACAGATTAATAGTAGTACACTGTATACTGGACTGGGGTAGCTGAGCGGTTAAGGTACTGGACTATGGACCAAAAGGTCCAGGGTTCAAATCCCACCTCTGCCAGGCTGCCACTGTTGGGTCCGTGAGCAAGACCCTTAACCCACAATTGCTTGGATTGACTGTATCAATTGTAAGTCGCTCTGGATAAGGGCGTCTGCTAAATGCTGTGAATGTAAATGTAAATATATACACACTCAGGTGCACACTCAATAAAGACCCTAATCAAACCACCCTCTGTATCTCGTACCCTCTGAGACACAAGCTTGGCTTGACTGGATCCTCCACATAAGATTAAAGGAAGACAAGCATCAAGAATCCTTGCCGTCCTGGCACCCAGGTGGTGGAATGAACTTCCACTGGATGTCCTAATGTCTGAGTCTCTTGCTGTCTTCAAGTGGCGACTAAAGGCTCACCTCTTCACCCAGCACTTAAGTGAAGACTGAAAATGCAACTACATATTAAAAAAAAGAAAAAGCGCTTTGCTTGTATGTTTTGTTGATTTACCTACCTCAGATCCTAGCAGGTTCCGGTTGGATAGCTTACTTGTACTAACATGAGGTTTAGTCTACTAGGAAGAGTACAAAGCACTTCTGTAAGTCGTTCTGGATAAGGGAGTCTGCTAAATGCTGTAAACCTAGATGTAAATGTACACACTACACACTTTTTTCTGCTTCTGTGTGCTTTTACGTTTGAATATGTTGATTAATATTGTTGTGAGTCTTGTGCAAAATTAAACCGAGCTCCACATGTCTGGCAAACCCCTTCTAGTATTTGTTTTCTCAGAAATGTATGTTCTTTTTGAAGCTGATGGTTAAAGCCATTTCAGCAGTACATCAGCCGTAGTGAGTGAGGGCATTAAGTCGTGTGGGTGAAGGGTGGTTGATAATTGGTTGAATTATATTAATTTACAAAATCAACAAATGTGACTGGCTATTTTATGCTTAGAGGTGTACAGCAATTTGTGAAATAATTGGTGTTCCTTTAAAAAAAAACTCAAGTGTTTAGGGCGATGATTCTCTGCTAATGTTCATTACATTAAAAATATATAATTTTCTTTGACATACAGGACAAATGTACATATTATAAAAATAAGTTGGGACACCGGGACATGGACTGAAATACAAGGGTTGTCCTGGGAAAAACAAGACGTCTGGTCACCCTAGTTAGTATGCTGTAAATTAGCTTTAGCTCGTTAGTTTCTGTCAATGTCTACTAGTGTTGTTTGTTAGATTCATTTTACCACCTCTGTCCCTGTTAGCTAAGCACCCTTGCCTTTTCTGTTGTCACTGTGTTTTTGCACTATGTCTCTTCATAGTAAACCACCCATACTTGCACCTACGTCTGTCTCCCTGTCTTCCTGCCTTGCACAAATCGTGACAAGCATATTTGGCAGTGGAATTTTGACAGGGGATCTTTTGTGTAACTTTCTTGTTTCAGCAGTGCCTTCATTGCTCAATTCAGCACCTGATCCCATCGATAGTCTTGTGGCAAAATTGAAGTGAATCCGGAAGAGTCATTCCCTGATCAAGTGAAAAGCTTTCCCAATGTTTTCAAAGGGTATATATATAAAATCAATATTGAAGCCCCTGATTTATAATGTAATGTTTAAGTGTTGAAACATTACCAGAAGCATGTTTTGTTCCACTTGGGTACTTGTTTTCCTTCACCTTGTACTTGTTTTCCTTCAGGCATTTTTTAGTCCTTAGGCATTTAGTGAGAGCAAATTGATGATGGAAATAAAAGAAATGAAGACGCAGTGGGGAAGTGCTAATAAGTTACAGTCACATCATGTTCGACCTACTTATTTTCCATGCCTATTTAATCCAGTTCATGCATGTCAGGGAGGAAACCACACAAACACGGGGAGTTCATGCAAATGCCACACAGGCAGCGGCCGAGCCAGGACTCGAACTTGGGTTTCTGGAGGTGACAGCACTAACCACTGTGCCATCGTGCCACCCTAATATCATATAGCAGTTTGAAACGGTAGAGTTTGTTTCCCTATACATTTTCTCTTTTTACTATGTTTCAATATTACATATTTTTATATTAAAGTGATATTAAGGCGTAATCTTTAAAGAACAACCGAACGTGTAATTTAAATATTTAAATATTAAATCCTGGATATTTTAAATAATTGCTTTTTATAGGCATAATCCTATTCAGGATTGTGGGAAAGCCAGAGCCTAACTGGCAGCACAGGGGGCAAGGCAAGAACAACCCTAGACAGCAATTAACCTAACATAGGTCTTTGGAATTGGGAGGAAATGGGACTAAAACATTTTTGTTCTACACAATGTTAAAATTTTATGTTAGTTGTTTTATGTATGTTAGTTAATTTTATGTATACTGTGGTGACCTAACAGTTAAGGTACTGGACTATGTATCAGAAGGGTTCAAATCCCACATCTTTAAGGCCCCTAACCCACATTTGCTTGGATTGTAAGATTGTATCACTTGTAAATTGCTCTGGATAAAGGTGTCTGCTAAATGACTACAATGTGCAATATTTTGGACTGTGGTCATCCTTTAAATGATTTGTAATCCTTTAAATGATCAAGAATTTCAACACTATCTTTTAACACTATCTATTAATCATACTTGTTTACCTACAATACATACATACAGTGTTCTTGTAAAGTGCTCACCAGAAGGTCCAGGGTTTAAATCCCACCTCTGCCATGCTGCCACAGTTGGGTTCTTGAGCAAGACCCTTAACCCACATTTGCTTGGACTGTAAGATTATATCATCTTTAAATAAGGGCGACTGCTAAATGGTGTAAATGTAATGTTATTTTTTTCCTCGGTTTTTACCCACTAGTGTCATGCAATTATAGATTTATTAGTAATTGATTTTTACATTTCTAATTACTACTTTGACTATTTACTTTACGTTCAATGTTACATGTATAAAAACGTTCATTATGTTGTATTGCCACCGAGATTTTAAACTGAGCTACTTTTAACTTTGTTCAGTGCATTTCACTGGGCGGTGTCCACTGCATAGTTTTGCCAGTAGAGGGAGACAAACCGCGTTGAATTCGGGTCAATTGTATTGCAACATTTAACACAGTTCGAGTAAAACTTAATTTAAAACACACACTAAAAACCCAACATGTAGTAAGGCCTAACTTTCAATATCTTTCGTTGCTTGGCGTCAAGTCCTCTTGTACTGGACTTTGACACTTCACTGGGTTTAATAGTCTCCAGTTCATAGTTTTTGGTGGCAGAGGGAAACAAAATTACACGTTCTCATAATGATAAATTAATCTTATCAGTTTAGCTTAGTGTGGGGGGTAATGATTTCCTCCCACAGTTGAACATGCATGAGGTCAACTAGTCTTTGTAAAACTTTCCCCGTGTGAGTGAGTGTGTGTAGAAAATCTCAGTAACAGTTTAGCCGGTCCTAAGCACTAAACCTGGAGAGTCACGGCAAGAAGAACGTGTTGTTCTCGGCAAGAAGAATTGTGATTTTGCGCCAAATCCAGTCCCTTAACGGGAGCACCTGAAGAAGAATAAGAAGAGCGTAGTAAAGTCTGGCGATGGGTAGGACAAAAGTGATTAGCTGTGGATGTGGGGTACACTAACAGTTTTCACTTCATAGTTTCAGCCAGCAGATGGAGACCAAATGACACATTTTGGATTCATTTCTCCATCTATAGCTTGGTGTAACGCAGATATTGTTTTTAAAACTGGATTTGGACGTCTTGCAGTTTCCTTCGTATGATAGTTTCCTGACTTAATTTAGCAAAGGAAGACGAAAGGCAAATTTTTCATAATATTGAATTTAATGTTGCCTTTCATTTCTAGCGTGGATAGCGGGTGGTCAAGAGTGGGGAGCTGTAGGCATTGTGTACTAGTTTTCAATTTATAGTGTTGCCAGCAGAGGGAGACAAAATTACATTTTCCATTATTCTGGTTCAAATAGACTATTGGTTTAAATTTCTCCAATCCAAGCTTGTGGCGGTATATGAGCCTAGCGTTAGACATATTTAGTGCATCTCTTTTGTAAAGATTCTGAGTGACTTTATTCTAAAGACTTTGTGTAGGAGGCTCCTGTTACTATGATGCAAGGTATAGAAAATTGTAAGCTTCTTCAAATATAAAACGTATGCATTTAAAACCAAAAGATGAAAACGAATTAGAACCAACTCAGCTGATTTTTATAAATATATATATTTTTTTACCAACCATCACTTCACATAGAGAAAGCATTCAGTGCAATCAGGTTATTCATGACACTGGCACACATGCTCAGGTTGGCACATTGGTCTAATACGCCAGCCAACCACCGCGGCGACTGGGTCTTAACACCTTGCAGTGCATTCTGGCCAGGATGGGGGTCCCATGCAGGCACTACTGGCTTTGTCTAAGTTATGGGAGGCGCTGCCAGAGTCAATCCTACCCACACCTGCGATGGATTGGTGTCCCGTCCAGAGCAGGCTTACGTCGTGCACCCCGTGTGCTACAGGGGTAGACACGGGAGCCCCCACAACCCTATACAGGAAAAGGCAGGGTTGAAAAGGCAATGGCACGTGTTATTGCAATGGCTGGCACTGAAACTCTATTCATTCATAGAAATGAATCACCAAACTGGAAATGTAGCTATGTACCATAGAGTATGCATTGCAGAATCAAAATGATATGATACGATTCTTAATTTGATCGTTGTCTGACGAAATAACAATACAAAGTGTAATTATACAATGGCTATAGATCAGATCACTGCGCAATCCTGGTCATTTCGACCCTCTGTGCCAGCCAACCCGTTCTGCTCTGTATGGACTTAACCAGACTGAGAGAGTGAGAAAGATACAGAGAGAGAGAGAAAGTCCAATCAGTATAGACTTACTCCGGCTCGCAGCTCTCTCTCTCTCTCTCTCTCTCTCTCTCTCTCTCTCTCTCTCTCTCTCTCTCTCTCTCTCTCTGATCTCACTCAGAGGCAAAGTGAATAATGTGACTGACAGATCGCTGAAGAGCTCTATCGTCAGGCGTTAGCGTCTTATTTTTGGTTGCGCCTTGGAGTTTGTGAGTGACTGGCGCGGACCTCTGTACCGGGAGATGCTGTCATGTCCCGACGGCTTTTTCCACGAGTGACCGTGTGCTGGGTCGCGGAGCTTCTGTTCCTGTTCGCGCACCTGTGCACCGCTTCTGCCGCCGGGAAAGCGCACACCTGCCGCGAGGTGAAAACTGCCTTCCAGCTGCGCCACATCGGCCCGCTCAAGTGGGTCCCAGAGACACCTGCCACAGGTGAGAGAATCCATTCTGAAGTGATGATGATGCCTGATTATCATATAAAACGGTAACATACACTGTGTCCATGTCCCTCATTAATAAGTTCAGTTTGTTGGTTCAGGTATGAGAATAAATAGCAGTCACTAGTGAAGCACTTTTTAAAATGTCTAAAGTGAGAGCAAATGAAATGTTTTGCTGATTTTCAAAATGACATTGTGCCATGTTCAGTAAAATTTCCAGTTTATATGTTCCTATTTTAACCCTACTTATCCTGGTTGAGGTTGTGTGGGTGGGTCTGAAGATTTACTGGTGATTCACTCCATCACAGGGTTGCACCACTCCGTCAGAGGGTTCCATATAAGAGCACCAACTGATACATTTGATACAGTCTTACAATCCAAGCAATTGTGGGTTAAGGGTCTTATTCAAGGACCCAACAGTCCCATCCTGGGATTTGAACCCTGGACTTTCTGGTCCATAGTCCAGTACCTTAACCGCTAGGCCACCACAATTCTATGTTAAACCGTGATGTTCATCCACATTGAGATATATGGCGCCAAAACTACATGCTGTGCCACTCACACCTGGTTTTTTAAGTTCATGATTCCCTGGAATGATCTGGTCATCTAAGGCAGCTCTGCACCAGATTTGTTCTCAGAGATACACTCAGCTGAAACATTAGTAGATACACATACATCGTACTTACACCCTCCCTGGGAATACTATGGAATCACCACACAGAAGAAGTTCACCTAGGTTTTTACTTTGTAAAGCCTTTTGTTTACTTTGTAGGAAATGAAAAAAATCACATATTACACCAAACTCTTTTTGTTTAATATATGGTTATTCTGGCTTTGTGAAGCATAACTCAAATAACTTAAATGATTTGAATTAACGCCACGTCTTTCCACACCAAGTAGAGGAAATATGGAATGACAATGTTGAGGGAAAAAAGGAATCACCTTGTAATTTGCATTTCTAAAATGAATGCCAGCAAGTCTAAATATGCTAATTAGTCTGCACAGTTAAAAGTGAGTGCTTACAAACCTTAAAGGGCTGTTGGACTTGGCTAATCGAATGAAAACATGGCCCCTACAAGAAAGCTGTTAACTGAAGCTATGGAAGGGATTATAATGCCCTGTCAAAGAGGGGAAATCTGGTTGTTCCCAGTCAGCTGTGTTTAAAACTTTAATGTGTTTAAAAAGTATAAACAAAATGAAAAGGTTATAATGAGAAAATATACAGGAAGACCAAGAAGACATCAAAGCCTCAGGATAGAAAATGTGTTTGAATGCAGTATGAACTGAAAATGGAAAATGCACACAAAAAAACAAACAAACCTGCACTAACAACTAAACAGAAGCAAACAAGATTACAGTGGGCTAAACAGAAGCAACAATGGAGTGTTGGTGGTTGGAAGGAAGTGAGTCAATGAAACATAAATCCTCACAGACCAAGGAGACAAGGCTGGAACTTTTGTTTGGTGCCATTCTAATAAGACATATAATGATGCCTGTATGAAGAAAACAATCAAATTTCATCACTGATTTATGATAGGAGGTTACATGACAAAGTACAGGACCAGGAGAGAGGGCAGTCATTAACAACAGTCAATGTACGGGTATACATAGCAATTTTTGAACACTAAAATAAAAATTATGCATCTTTCCACAGAGCAAAGAGTGTTTTGTTTAAGCTATTGCCGTTGCTCACTTAAACAACTCTTTATCAGTTGACTCGACTGTGTGACAGCTGGCAGGCAGAGGGCAGTGAGACAGAGTTTAGGCAGTCTGCAAGACTGCAGTCACTGAATACAAGAAGTCTAGACCAGGAGTATGGAATGCAAGGCATGTCAAAGTGTGTCTAACCACTGTCGCTGTCAAACCCTGTCAAGAATAGCGTTTTATGCAGAGTTGTCAATGGGGTTCGAAAGGCTTAGCGTTATTACTACTAGTGCTATTTTAGTTAGTTTATGGTATAGTTTAGGATCCATACTTCCCTTGTAAAAGGAATGTACATCAGCAAACATCCAATAAAGCTTTGTAGGAACAAAACTGAGCACGTTAAAGATAAGCATGCTGAAGGGTGGCATGGTAGTGGAGCAGGGCTAGCCTTATGCAAAAGTTTGGGCATACCTGGTCAAATAACACTAACACAAACTTGAATATGACATTCTGTAAATGAGTCATTAACATCTGCACAAACACAATTTTACATTTAATTTCTGTTCCGATGTTTTGGAATGTATGTCATATTTAAGCTTGTTCCCTAAAAAGGCTAAATTCATATGTGTAATTTCTGGTTACTATATATGTGTGAGTTTGTCTTGTTCTCCCTGTCTGCCTGAGTTTTCTCAAGATATCCTGGTTACGGCCCCCAAAAGGCATACCAATAGGTGTGCTAAGCCCTGCGATGTATTGGTAACGCTGACTGGGATAGACTGGTTACTGAAGGTAAATGCATTAATAAAGTAACACAACTAATGACAGAATCCAACTCTGGGATTGGCAATGGAAATAGGATTTAGGTTTGTACCAAGCTGAAGTATTGTCTGGAAAATCTGCTTGAGTTAGACATGGTCTCATGTGATGCATTCATTCATTCATTGTTTATCCACTTAACCCTTGGTCAGGGTCATGAGAAAACGGGTGCCAGCAGGTGACACGGTGCAGGGCAGGAACAACTCTAGACAAGGCACCAATCCAACGTAGGACCAACACTCAGAAGCTAAGGGCACTGTAGAAACTCCAATTAATCTAACACACATGTCTATGGACTGTGGGAGGACACCAGAGTACCCAGAGTAAACCCATGCAGACACAGGGAGGACATGCTGATCCCACACAGAAATGACCCAGGTTGCTCCACCCGGGATCGAACACAGGACTTCCTTGCCGTGAGGCAATGGTGCTACCCACCGAGCCAGCCCATATGATACATGTTTAGTGAATGTCTTGTCAACAAAAGATAAAGTGTAGCTTTCCCTTTAAAACCTGCAGGTTGAATATTTTACTGTGTGGAAATGTATAACATCTTTAGACAGTTACCTCACATTCAGCTTTACTCTGTATCTAGAGATTGCTGCTAAACCTGCCTCGTAAACTGGTGACACAATACAGTGTGATCAAGAAGATTTCATAATTAAATGTTTTTATTTGATTTAGTTTTAATACTTCTATAATATTTCCATATGTAATGTGTTCATGGCATATACATTACATGCAAATGAAGTTTTTTTGGCTTTCCAGACATGCCTTCTGATTGATTTCACATACATTTTAAATTGGTGGTATATGGTTTAGAAAGCAGCCATGCATTGAGGTCCTACTTCATATAAGACACTGAAATGATTTACAGGTTTTTCCCATTCTGATACATATGTTCCCACCACCTGTAGTTTGTGTGTTCTCGTTCTGACTTCGGGTCTTGCTAAATTAAGCTACAATATATATTTCAGTTACAATGTATATATAGTACAGCATTCTGTTTTACTCACGCTTATCCTGGTCAGGGTCGTGGGGCAGATTCTCAACACTAAGCCACTGTAGCTGCTATATTGTGTATATATAATGTATATGGATCCTGAGTTGGAAGGCCAAACCTGCTACACCACAATACGGAAGTATGTATATAAGGCAAGTGGCCAGCTAATGTGTAGTAAGAAGGCCTTGTGCAACCTCAAATCAGAAAAAGGTGGAACAGTATGGCAAATGCAAGTAAAAAATATATGCAGTGTTCCTTAGATTTCCTTTGACTTTTATTTCATTGCAGACAGTATGAATCCAAGATATTTCTGGTCAACTTCATTTCATTTGTTAATAAACATCTATTCCTGCATTTCAGGCCTGCAACACATTCCAAATAAAGTTGGAACAGGAGCAATATAGGGCTAGTAATAAGGTACAAAACTATATAATGATGTGATTTCAAACAGGTGATGTCAACAGATGATTATAATCATGATTTGGTACAAAGGCAGTATCCATGAAAGGCTGAGTTTTTGAGGAGTAAAGATGGGCAGATGATCTCCAGTTTCTCAACAAATGTGTAAGAAAGTTATTGAAATGTTTAAAAACAATGATCCTCAAAGAAAGACTGGTCGGGATTTACATATTTCAGTCCTAACTTTTTCTGATTTAGCTTGTTTTACATTGTCTTGTTGAAAACTGCATGGACGTCCCTGGAGAAGATGTCATCTTGAAGGCAGCTTATGTGGCTCTAAAATGTTGCAGGCCTGAAATGCAGGAATGAATCTTTATCAACAAATGAAATGAAGCTGACCATAAAAATCCTGAAATATCCTGGGTTCATACTGTCTGCAATGAAATAAAAGTCAAAGTAAATGTAAGAAACACTGCATATCATTTTTTTTATTTGCATTTACCACACTGTCCCAACTTATTCTGATATTGGGATTGTAATTTCTATTTGTGGAATTTCATGATTGCATGATTGGAACTGTGGTAGTGCAGCTGATAAGCTTCTGGACTGTAGACCAGAAGGTCCAGGGTGCAAATCCTACCTCTGCCAAGCTGTCACTGTTGGGTCCTTGATCAAGGCCCTTAGCCCACAATTGCTTGGATTGTAAGGATGTCTCAGTTGTAAGCCCCTCTGGATAAATGCGTCAGTTAAATGACTAAATGTCAATGATTGGCATACACCAGCATACCCTGACAATAACAGCTTTTAATTAAAAGTGGTGGGTTTTTGCCAAGCATTACATAAGAGCTTAGAGTAATCAATGACTCAAAGTTGCTTATTCACTGGCTCCCTGAAAGCTATGACTTGTGTTAGGCAGCCAAGTGAGATATAGCGAGATTATGTGCTGATGTTGCAAACTCCGTGCCATCCATTACTAAATGAAGAGGGAGCACACTTCCATTCAAAATGCACCACCGAGACTCAGTGTGACTCACCCTAAATATCCAGCATTATGTTATATCAGCACATCGCTGTATGAATGGAAGCCAGTGTAACATCATTTTCCTGCAAAAAACGATGTTCACATTCCTAACTCAGAAAAACTGAGGTTACTCCGGTTAAACTGCTTCGGCTCTGGTATATTCCCTTTCTACCCAATAAATCTGAAACACTTTTATTAATCTAAACACTGCTGTGATTTACCATCCATTAAACTTCACACCATTATCAATCATGCTTTTAACAACATTGCACAAGGTCCTCCAAAAATATATCTTGTCCTCGGTGTGCAGTGTATCATCTCCATCATGTCTTATTGTCATGTAGTGATGTCACTGAAATTTTGGTGTCATGCTGCCAAGGAAGAGTTGTTGCAAATTTGAGTAATACTAAATTTGCAAAGCAGTATTGTTGGGAAATCTGCAAAGCCTATTTTCCGAGCCCCAAAGACTTGAGAGTTTATACAATTTTCTGTTGGTGTGGGTGACTACTTTTTAAACAATGTCACTCTATTCACATTCACCAGCTACTTCATTAGGTACACCTCTTTTGCTTGTTAACACAAATATCTAATCACGTGGTGGAAACTCAATGCATTTAGGTATGTAGACATGGTCAAGACGACCTGTTGAAGTTCTAACCGTTCATCCATATGGGGGAAAAAAGGTGATTTAAGTGACTTCAAAGTTTCAAAAACTGTTGACCTACTGGGATTTTCACAAACAGCTATATCTAGAGTCAGAAAAAGCGAAACTATCCATTGAGCAGCAGTTCTCTGGGAAAAATTGCATTGTTTATGCTAGAGGTCAGAGGAGAATGACAAGATTGGAACACGTGCCCCAGTAAAATGCAACTGTAAAATCCTTGATTGCTGAGCAGAACTACAGGACACGCCTGGCAAATTCAGTACAGGTACTACGTTTCCCATAATGCCGTAGCAACCTTACACATCTTTTCAAAAGCTTGAGCGGCTTTTAGTTAAAACCAGGTAGTTTTGTTTTTTCGCTGGGAGAAACGGACATTCGCAAATATTTAAAAGGAAGTCAGCCACGCTGGAGACAAGGTAATCATAGCTCATAGCTATATGTTTAGCCACTTGTAACCGCATAATCTAACAGAAGTACATATTAGAGCACTAAAGCAAAGGTATCAGTTACGTTAGCGTAAACAAAATGCAATTAATAAGAAATCTTTAGCGTTAGTTTGTTCTTGCTCAATACTGGAGCATGGTAATTAGGTTCATAGTTTTTTTGGATTTAATTATGGTTTAGTCCTGGCATTGAAACCATCAGTAAGGGAATATGCTTGTTTGTTGCTGGGCTGTTTACATTTGGTCCTGGAACTGAAACCTTTATTTGGCCATGGAGCTGAAACATGTATATTTGATGTTGGAACTGAAACCTCCCTTACTGGAACATGATTTTGTTTTGTTACCGGAACTAAAAGCTTTTGTTGCTGGAACATGTTTATTTAATCTGGGAATTGAAATGATTGGTATTGAAGCATGCTTGTTTGGTAGTGGTGCATGTTTATTTGATACTCATACATGTATATTTGGTGCTAGAACTGAAACCATTCATCTTGGAACATTAATTTTGCCAGAGCTCATAGTGTTTGCTTTAAATGACTTAACTTAATGATTCCTGGCTACATATCATTGTTCTCCACGGTATAGGGGGTTAATTATGTCAGACAAGTTTTTAGAAAGAAGTATAATTTCTCATCCATGGCGGCATAACACCATTTTAGTGTTAAATCACTTAATCTGTTTAGTGTTTAACTGCCTTGCTCTTTTTGCACAATTGTGCCCCTATGACTGATTGGCAAGCAGGGGGTACACCTGTGCCCCTATAAATTATGTGTCCCCCAGTACAAGTAGTAGTCTAGAAACGCCCCTGCTTGGTGCTGCTCCCGTCAGCTAAGAACAGGCAACTGAGACTACAATTCACACAGGCTCACCAAAATTGGACTATAAATGATTGGAACATCTGGTCCGATGAGTCTCTGGAAAGCAGAGATTACCGCTGCACTCTAGAAACACTGCTTTAGTAAATTTACAAATACTCCCAAATGTACTTAATGCATTTAATCCCACTGATCACAACTGCGACCAAAATGTAGTTTTGACGTTCTAAAGAAAGAATTGTTGTTGCGTTTTTATTGAAATGTAAGCTATAAACTGAAAGACAGGTTGTCATGGTTTCTTGTGAACGTTTTTGTGACCACATGTGACCATCAAGGGATCACATGACCACAGCCATTCGCTTCAAGCATGTGCCTGCAAAAGATTCTGCACCTGAGCTCTAGGAAAGATGTTATGTAAAGCATGTTAACAACATACATCATACCTACTGTATTTGCACATCATGCATAAAGACTGTACTATTGATATTTTAAGGTTTTAATACCACTTTTATTTGAGCTGTTACAGTTGTGACCTGTGGGATAAAACAGTGGCTGAATGCAAATATAAACACTGTTTGTTGATGATACTCTAATTTTTTGTGGGTTTGTAAGCACGTTTAACCCTATGTACAGTAACGAAAAAAAACTTGACATATTTTTATAGAAAAAACTTCATCGCTAACTCAACATCAAATAGCTTTTGGTCAGGCTTGAAAGCTGTTTTTGCCTTTTTGATGGGAGCACTAGAACAACTCTCACATTCATAAAGTCAATCTCTGGCACTGGAAGAAAGCCTGAGCCTCTCGAATATTTACTCTTTTTTCAGTCAGCCTTTCAACATCCGCTCCCTCCACAGCCCAGTCAGATCAGAGTCAACTGCTGCTGTAGCCATATACTCGGGAATCCAGCTAGAACTGTGCTGAATAGTTCTGCAATAAGTTGTGATTATGTTAAATATTATTAGTAGTAGTTCCAGGAAAATAGTATTGTGAATAAGTAATGGGAGTGAATTTAGTGCTTAATTAGTGATCATGGTTAGTCATTCAGCCAGTTTATCAGCTATAAAATTGGCGTAACAATTCTCAGGTTCCAAATAAACCAACAGAGATCCAGATAGACCAAATGGATTTAAGCATAATTGCAGATTTATCAGTCATAAAAACAGCACTGGCTTTCCCGTGAACTTAACCAGGATTAAACGGCTTAGAAAGTGAATGAGCGAATGAAAAACTTCAGTGAAGAACAGCTCATTAACAAGGATAGATGAGCACTTCACAGGGCAGATGTTAAGGGCAATAAAAGTACACACACAAAGTTGAATAACCATAAAATGACCTCAAAATTGGTCAAGCACCGCAGTCTCAGTGAAGACTCCTGTTGAGCTTCAAAAACCGGACTTCATGGCAGATGATTCCGTTCAGAAACCTTTTTTATTGAAAGCAGAGCAAGAAGACACAATTTTGTGAAACTACCACAAAACCTAGCGCCCCAAGCAATGGAAAAAGAAATATCATCTGATGAGTTAACTTTCACCATATTTCCTACATCTGGAAGGATTTGTGTTTAAAATTCCAAGAATGTCTTCAACCAACAATGCCTCCTGCCAACTATTAAATACAGTGGGGGATCTGTAATGGTATGAAGAGCCATCTTGTGGAAATCATTAGGTCTGGTGATTGTTTTGCATGGTTGTATAATAGCCAATAATTGTAGTAATTTCGTAGTGTCAGGTGCAGTCTAGCATGCAACACTCTTTCCTCATAACTTTCCTTAAATTTCAGGATGAAAATGCTCTCTCACGTACAGCTAAATTTCTTCTTATAAACATGTTCAAAAGAAGTTTGATACAATAATGTAGTCAGGCATCTTTCATGGCCTCCCATTAGCTGGATACAAAAAGCATTAAACTCTGGGAAGTTAGAAGTACAGACTATGAAAACCTATATCACTCCAACAAAACTTCTCAAACTCTGTCAGACTGATTGGAGACAGCCATTTTCAAATCTTGCCACAAATTCTTAAGTGGATTGAGATCTTTGGCCAGTCTAATTAAATGAGGGTCTTGCTTTTGAACCACTCCTATCTATCTTATTTTGGCAGTATGCTTAGGGTCACTTCTGCCCTAGTTTCAGGTCTATTGCAGACTGGAGCAGGTTTTGTATTTGGCTTTACACTTGCAGCCTTCAACTCTGACCAACTACGCAGGCCCAACAGATGGAAAAAATCGCTACAAAACGATGCCGCCACCACCATGCTTCACTGTGTAGATGGTGGTCTTGAGTGATGAGCACTGTTTTGTTTGCACCATATACAGCTCTTTCAAACAAGGCCACAACGTTTTGAGACCAATTTTGGTCTCGTCAGAGCAGGGTACATTTTTCCAGGAGTTTGTTTGTTTGAGACTCCAGTATACATTTAGGCACATTAAAAGTAAGTTCAAATGTTTTGTTTAAAAAATATTTCTGTCTACTGTCTGTAGGTTCTCAGTTATCCAGGTCATGGTAGAATTTAGTGTTTGAGTTGAAGGCAACTGGACTTCTGTTTGGTTCTTGAAGACATTTCACCTCTCATCCGAAAGGCTTCTTGGGTTAAGTTTCTTTCTACTCTTCCATAAAGCCCAGTTTTGTGAAGTATCTGAGATTCTGTCCACAACAGATGCCTTCAAGTACCTTCAGCGCAACTTTCTGCCACTTGGTTGCTTCTTTGATTATTGCCCTGACCTGTGATGGATGTTCTTGTCTCTGCAGAGTCACAGTCGTTGCTTATTCTTTCGATTTCTTAATAATGGATTTAATGGTTCTCCATGAAATGTTCATGGTTTGGTATAACCACACCCTGATGAATACTCTTCTATAATTTGGTCCCAGACTAGTTTTGGTAGCTCCTTGGTCTTAATTTTTTGTGTATGAACTCAAACACTGGTACACTCCAGCTGAGATGAAGTTATATTGAGACACTTACTCATATTGCACACAATTGCAACATATTCAATTAATTTTGGCACTTTTGATGATACTTGGTTACACCAGTTCTACAGGTAAGGTTTTTCCCAACAATTTTGGTGAGTATTGGTGTGAAAAATTCTGAAACCTACAAACATTTGGGTTGTAACATTACAACATATGGCATAGCTTGCACTATGCTTGGTTTTCTTGCACTTATATGTTCTAGGAATGAGTTTACATCATCACGATGTGAGTTTTTGTTGCCCAGTAAAGGTTTGCTTGCACAGTACAATGGACTTCATGGTTGAACTTACTTTGTGGCTTTTTTGCAGTCGTTTTGGGTGCACTGACACACAGCCCTGTCATACACCTTCTAGATTTAGCAATTATGCAACATGGCGGTTTTTGGCTACTGATGCTGTACGTATAAGAAGACTTTTACAGAAGTAGCTGACATTGTGTTCAGTGCTCAGGCATGGTGAAAGATCACACTACATGCATACAAGCTTGAGTCCAACTGAACCGCACCAGAGCAAGTTTCACACTAGTCAAACAAACTGTACTTTGGAGGTCAAACATGCTTGAGCGCGGGATGGATCGCCAAGTGGGAGTATACCCTAAATGACCAAATATTGCGTGGGACATTGTAGCTATCCATTCTAATATTTCTTCCCTAATCTACAAAAGTGAGTATAGATTAAACTACAGGATGTAATGATACTCGGTATAAAATAGTTTGTTCATGTTAAGCAGGATTTCAAGCTGGAAATATCGCAGGATACGTTTAAGTGGACAGTGGATGTGAATGTATTCCTGCTATGTTTGTGTAGCAGAGGCCATACAAGTTCAGCTAATTGGGCATATTAGTGAACTGCGCTACTTTGAGTTTGTGTCTATTTGTGGTCTTTTTATAGTCTAAATTTCTCCATGCCTAAGCAATCATGTCTGTGGTTCAGTCTGGACTTTGAGGCATATGTCTGGTCATCTTTTGGGCTATGGTGGATTGTGTTTATCGTTTTGTTTGTTTGCTTTCAAAGCCACACCTTGAATAGTGCAGTATTTTTAAACCTAAGCTCTTATTCCCAAAGTTCCTCAGCCCTTAAATTTCACCCAAATTCATCCCAAACCTCCCTCTTTTCCTGTGCTTGGCTCAGTTTACACACTCTTGGGTTGGCAAACTACAAGCATCAATGCCGGTTTGAATTCTGCTAAGCCAAATACTGCAGGCACACATAGAAAATGCAGTTTTGCTGCCCAGGTCTTTGAAGAAATGTTTTCTTTCATCAAGGGCCCTTGTAAAAGCAGCACATCAACTCCAAGTAAACATTCTGATGGTTACCAGTGTAGGCTAACATTATATAACCTGGAGAGCTTCACCCATAAAATAGAAGGGTAGAATTAGTGACTGCAATAAAAATAATCAAAACAAATGAAGTGGAATTCACAGTCATAAGTCAGAACTTCAGGTGTCCGATTTTTGCCGTAACGTACGAGGTATTTTATTTTCATTTCTTACAGTCCAAACCACTGACCAATATAACAAATAACATGCTGAAGATGAAACCTGGTTAATCAAATTCTGCAGCAAGTGAATGTGTAACATGCACTGCCTGGCCAAATAAAAGGTCAAACACTCTAATATTTCGTTGGCCCGCCTTTAGCTTTGATTAAAGCACGCATTCATCGTGGCATCGTTTCCACAAGCTTCTGCAATGTCACCAACATTTATTTCTGTCCAGAGTTGCATTAATTTTTCCGGAAGATCTTATGTTGATGGTGGCAGATTTGGACCACTGTGCAAAGTCTTTTCTAGCACATCCCAAAGATTCTGGACAATCCATGTGTGAAAATGGTGTCTTGCACCCTGAACCACTCTTCTGAGCATGATGAATCCTGGCATTGTCATCTTGGAATATGCCTGTGCCAGGGACAAAAAAAAATTCCATTGATGGAATAATTTGGTTGTTCAGCATATTCAGGTAGTCAGCTGACCTCATTCTTTGGGGAGATAACATTGCTGAACCTAGACCTGACCAACCATAGCAAACCCAGATCATAACCTTGCCCCCACAGGCTTGTACGGTAGATGGTCTCTCTGCATGGCATTTTCCTCTACTTGCACCTAGTCCAGTCAAGACATAGATTATAGATTTTCTTTTTTAAAACAATGGAGCATTGCACCGTAGTTTTACATTATATATGTAAGAATTAGACAAATGTATCTAATTAACAAGTTTATAGTTTAAGTTTGTGTCTGTGTATATACACACACACAGTGGTGCTTGAAAGTTTGTGAACCCTTGAGTTTTCTAGATTTTTGAATATATATGACCTAAATCATCATCAGATTTTCAAGCAAGTCCTAAAAGCAGATAAAGAGAAGCCAGTTAAACAAATGAGACAAAAATATAGTCGTTTATTTATTGAGGCAAATGATCCAATATTACATATTAGTGAGTGGCAAAAATATGTGAACATTTGCTCACCACCCCCCTTGCAACATTAACTGCAACTAAAGGTTTCCTGTAACTGTTGATCAGTCCTGCACAACAACTTGGAGAAATTTTAGCCCATTCCTCTGTACAGAACAGCTTCAACTCTGGGATGTTGGTGGGTTTCACATTAACTGCTCGATTCAGGTCCTTCTGTAACATTTCGATTGGATTAAGGCCTTCCAAAACATTAACTTTTGTGTCCATTCTGTGACCATTCTTTGGTAGAACGACTTGTATGCTTAGGGTCATTGTCTTGCTGCATGACCCACCTTCTCTTGAGATTCAGTTCATGGACAGATGTTCATGTTCTGACATTTCCCTTTAGAATTATCTAATCTAATTCAGATTCAATTGTTCCATCAATGACGGCAAGCCGTCCTGGCCCAGATGCAGCAAAACAGGCCCAAACCATGATACTACCACCACCATGTTTCAAAGATGGGATAAGGTTCTTATGCTGAAATGCAGTGTTTTCCTTTCTCCACACACAACGCTTTTGTTGGTTTTTTTCTAAAGGGTTCACAAACTTTCAAGGACCACTGTATATATAAAATTGTGTGTGTGTGTGTGTGTGTGTGTGTGTGTGTGTGTGTGTGTGTGTGTGTGTGTTTTGTGTGTGTGTAATTCCAAACTGAAAATTACCATGTAAAAGTAATCCATTAAGTCTTTTTTAAGAAGGCTCTTCCTGTCCTCCAAGCTTAACCCATGTATGAATGGCACCTGTTTTGACCTCGTTATCTGTAATAAAAGACCACCTGTCCACAGCCTCAAACAGTCAGACTCCAAACTCAACCATGGCCAAGACCAAAGAGCTGTCAAAAGACACCAGGAAGAAAATTGTAGACCTGCAGCAGGCTGGGAAGAGTGAATCTACAATAGGCAAGCAGGTTGGTGTGAATAAATCAACTGTGGGAGCAATTGTAAGAAAATGGAAGACATTCAAGACCAGTGATAATCTCCCTCGATCTGGGGCTCCACACAAGATCTCATCCCATGGGGTCAAAATGATCATGAGAACGGTGAGCAAAAATCCCAGAACTACACGGAGGGACCTGATGAATGACTTGCAGAGAGCTGGGACCAAAGTAACAAAGGCTACCATCAGTAACACACTACGTCGAGAGGGACTCGGATCCTGCAGTGCCAGGCGTGTCCCTTTGCTTAAGTCTGTATTGCCCAGCGACAGCCCCAAAATGTCACTTCTCTAGAGGAGATCTGCATGGACAAATGGGCCAAAATACCAGCTACAGTGTGTGCAAACCTGGTGAAGACTTGCAGGAAATATTTGACCTCTGTCATTGCTAACAAAGGTTATGTTACAAAGTATTGAGTTGAACATTTGTTTTTGACCAAATACTTATTTTCTACCAAAATTTACAATGAATTTCTTTCAAAATCCTACAGTGTGATTTCCTGGATTTCTTTTACTCATTTTGTCTCTCATAGTTGAAGTGTACCTATGATGACCTCTCTCATCTTTATCAGTAGGAGAACCTGCACAATCAGTGACTGACTAAATACTTTTTTTGCCCCACTGTAAGAGGATGATATGATGGACCTGATACTTTTGTTTAACAGAAGCCAATAATGCATTGATATGCAGTACAGGGACTCCCTGTTTTGCAATGGCCTGACTTACGATGAGAATCCGATTTTCTTGTGCGCAGTATTCTCAGGCACTCATTGCGTGATGTAGGAAGTCACATGGGGGCAGTGATGAGTGCTGGGAAATGTAGTGAAACTGAGACTTGACGAGTGAATGTGAACCAGTTTATATAGTTATTGGTTAGAGAGAATATGCAGGTGGGGGGGGGGGGGTTGGGGGGCAGACAAAGGAGTACTGCTACCAATTGGACAGGCACTTACACTTAGGAACACCATTTACAGCTGCTTACAAATAAGTAGAGGGAAGTCATGCACACAAACATGAGTGACATGCACGAAAAATGTCTCTAAACACTTCAATCGAATTGGAACAGTCTGTAGTCCAAAATGTGAGCAAGCGAGCACATGGTTGGACTAGTACCGGTAGTTACTTTCACATGAATGATGGACTTCCTGCTCTTGAACTTCTGCCTGTTAAAATATCAATTTTTATTTCTTATTAAAAAAAAAAATTAAGACCACTCATTATGCTAACATTTGCTAACAATGTTGAAATCAGCTCTAATCAATTTCAGAGAAACTTTACAATGGTTTGTCAGCTATTTTCAATATACAGTACATCCTAATCAGAGATTCAGTGGTCCTGGAACCTTTTTGGGAATCCCTGGACAGGGATCATATGTATCAGAGGGCATCATGTACCAGGCCACCTACATTGGCATTTTTGGGAGATTGTAGAAAACCAGACTATTTACATGAAGAGGCATTAAGGAACTTAGAATTGCTTCCGTGTTCTGCGGTCCCATTCTGTGAGCTTGTGTGGTCTATCACTTCATGAGTGAGCTGTTGCTGTGCTTGGATGTCTTAGGTGTTTCATAACAACAGCACTCAAAGTTGACCAGGGCAGCTCTAAAAAGGCAGAAATTTGGAAGGTCATCATCGTATCGCGGAGGTCTCTAAACTCCATTCTGATGCCAATATATGACTTTAGGGAATGCAAGGCTGCCTGCTTGACTTCATGTATTTATTGTCAGTGGGTTTTGCTGAATCCAGTATGTCTGTAATGCATATATTTGGTCAAGTTCTTTTGCACTCTTACTCTAGTATATGTAATTTTGTATGAGGAGGGAAATGCTCAGAATCTGTTAAGTCAGTGTTTGTTGTACTGGCAGATTTAAATGTCTTATTAATTAACGTAAAATCTGACAAGCTGGTGTTTTATTCTGTATTTTCTTTCCTTAAGAACCCAGTAATGAATGGCACCTGTCCACTGCTGTACACGAGTAATAACACGATACTGTGAGAAGCCAAGTCAATTAAGATACTGCTGTCATAGGGTAACACAAGAACACTGTAATATTTGGATATTTACAGGGGATGAGTGAACATATAACTGAACTTACAGCTGAATCTACAGAAAAGAGCGAAGAAGAATGAGGTCATGCAAAAGAAAAGACAGGAGTGAGAGATTAAGAAGTTAATAAACCTGAGAGCTAAGGAGCAAATTACAACGTGAGAGTGGTGGAATCAAGATATAGACTGAGATGGTTGGGGGACAGGGGCCCAGAAGTTATGACTTCACTCCACTGGGATCCACAGCAGCTGGTGCGTCCTGGCTAATTAAGCTAGAGTGAGGCGTCGGCAGGGCATGCAGAGAGTGATGGAGAGCTATTCACCCCCTATTGTGTTTCAAGGACGGATATGGAATGGGTGGCACAAAGGCCAGATAAGGAATGGGTGGTGTAGTGAATGAATGCTGAAGAGACAGTTATTGGTGTCAGTTTTCAGTGTATAGGACCGACCTTGTATAAGATTTATAAGACTCCCTACCCTTTTTTCCCCCCTTTTCAAAATCCCCTTGCCTTGCTCTGTTGTGAGCTAAGGTGCTGCGTGTAAAGTGCTGGAACCCTCTCTCTGACAGGTCAGGTATCATAGTGGCTAATTTGGTCCGTGATGTCAGTGTGGTGTAAGTGTGTTTACAGCTGACATGACATACTAATTTAAGAGGATACAAGAGCATCCAACATTAGGTCATTGCTGTAATGAAAAGGATATTGTGAGTATTTATGGAAAAGCTGGTACATTTAGCTATTTGTTTTGGTCCATGTTGTTCTCAGTTTGAACTGAATACTGAATTTCTTTCATTTTGTGTCTCTATCAGATGTGAACCTGCTGGTGTGTAAACATGTCGGGCCATCCTGCTGCACTCGTAAGATGGAAGAGAACTACAAATTAGCAGCGATGAGGGATACCCTGCAGAGCATCAGATCATACAGCTTCGAACTCAGGTTCCTGCTCTCAGAATATGCTACTACCTTTCAAGGTATGAATGAATGATGGACGTAATCGATTGCATCTGAATAGTTTTAGTGCAGGGGTTGGAGCTGTCACCTCACCTCCAGTTGAGGTTGTTCTAGGTTCTAGGGCTTCCTCTGATATTGTATAAACATTTTGGCATCTCTAAATTGTTCCTGAGTTTTGGTTCCCACCTTTTAGCCCAGGCTCCCCGACTTTGAACTGGATGAAATGGACATGACAATGAACCAATGAATGAGTGAACACTATTAGCAGTTAAACCTTAAAATAAAAAAAAAAACACAAAACCCCCCAAAAAACAGTTCTAAACACTAGTGTTACAGTCAAGATCACTAGAGCCGAGTCCTAGTGAAGCCCAAGACCGGGACACATCGAACCCAAGTCAAGACCAAGCAGAGACAGAGACTGGATTAAGATTTTTTTTTCCATCATTCAAGAATAAAAAGAAGAAAATGGAAAAGTATGAGTTAGTTTGTAATTGACTTTACATTCATTATACATTATCGTCTAACCTCATTATCCCATCTCCGCTATTTCACCAACTTCTCTCTTGCCACCTATGATGATGGCAGGACAGATTTCCCTCCATGCACTTTACCTCGAAATTATGCCAACCTTGCCTCTCGCCCTTGCCATTGCTAAAATGTGATGAAATTCTACCCCACTAAGCCACCGAGTTTCAGACCGTTGGTAGGTGGCACTTTAATCCTACTTTAAACTTGCAACACCGGATAATGTACAGCCTCTGTCTGTTATCAGAGATGTTATATGAGGAGGAGACTGGTCACTGGTTGAAATATGAATGGGACTGTAGTACAGAAGGCCCTCCTCATCAATAGAAGGAACCAACCCGCATATTAGTAAATGTGTCAAAGAGTGAGTGTCTTTCAGTTTTGGCTATATAGGTCTCTCCACATTGAAAGAGATAGGGGTTTAGTCTTTTGTGGCTGGAAATAGCTGCCCGGTGGCTTTACTGAGATGGCGGCAGAGTGAACAGACTTCTAGTTGGACATATCTTATAATGACTTTGCTGTGATTAATTGCAGACTGGACTTCATGTGCTTCGTATCACAGAAACTTCAGTCCCGGACTATTTCTGTAATTTGCGTAACTGAATAAAACTGTACCTTTCTGTATATTTTATGTACATTGTAAATGTGATTGTACGATCACGCCTGGCTGCTCAGTAAACACATCGTCGCATCAGGTATGAATGTCATTTTTGTCCTATTTTTTTTTGTAATTTTGTTAAGTCACACCAAAACTCGCCTTCTCCCCAAATACCCATGAACAGAACTGGTGAGATCACAGGTTTAGATTGTATATATTAAGTATTAAGGAAAAACTATTATATCCCTATAGATTTTCTTAAATATAGCATTAATAATAATTTTAAGGCTATATATATTTCATTATTAGCTTCTAGTCTTAAGTCAAACAAGGCAATGTAACTTTTGGAAGCAATGAGGTATGATTTCCCTTCTTCTGTTTAACTAATCAGCAGTACAACATAAAAGTCAACGGAAGATATTAGCCAACAACATCGATTTTCTATCCATTTTTTAAAAAATTATCAACTGTGAGCACGCAATAACAATAATTCCAGGTAACAATAGTTGGCGGTACTGCAGACGGGTGCATTGGACTCTGATCTCCACAACAGTTTGAGTCCACCTTACCCCGAGACAAGACCTAGTCCAAATGAGTTTGAGACGAGACAAGACTGAGATTGCTCATTTATGGTCTTGAGACTGATACTGGACTCGGACTACACCACTACCAAACACTTATTTATGAAAACGCTCATGTTGAATCAACTCTGGCCATATTACAGAAGTATCCATTTGCAATGGTTTAAGGAGAAACGTTGGCAGATTTGGCATGCTTTTGAGGAAGCATGTGTTAGATCTGACCAGTCGACAATTGTTAGTGTGTTTAATGTTATAGGTTTGGAGTCACCTCTTGGTTACTGACTGACAAATCTCTTGGGACAAAGTAGTTTCCCTGTGATTATTGAGCACATAGTGCTGCTTGGTTTACAGCAGGTAGTGTTGGTGCCAAACAGTTCCAGAAAAACTCTTCAGTTGTTTAACACTGGTGTTCAATGGTAATGTGGAAGATGAAAGAATGAGAATTTATAACCACAGTCTTTTATAGCCATAGTATTTTTATACAGATCTAATAAAAGAATGAATGAAAAGTGTGGACAAGCAATGGAGAGAGAAAGGTGATAACATCTTGCATGGAAAGATGAACCAATGAACCAACTCTGTTTAACCACTGAGATTGTCACTATAATTAATGTTAAAATTGCTGAACAATTGCTGCTTAATTTGGTTGACATTAGTTTGTAGTTTGCAAAAAAATCTGTTTTAAGATCTGAACAATGTTAACAGACAATTTCAGTGTCTGTACCAAGCCCAGCATGACCCTACCAAATCAAACACTCATATTCTGTATGATGGTTACAAGCTGCATGCATTTCTTTGTATTAATGTTGTTCTGACCAGTAACCAAACATAACAAGTAGGAATAAAATGCTTTTTGTGTTTCCAAGGGTTTTTAGTGAACTCAAGTCTTTCCCATAGGTCTCTCTTGCCAAACACTCCTTTTAGAGTTTAGTGGTCTGGCATGACTCCTGATTGGCTGGCTGTACAGATGCTTACCTTAGGGCTTGTGGGTTGGCTCATTGTGATTGGTGCACAGGGTGTAAATGCTGGGTTTTGGCTAATGACAATTAGCGGCGTGGTTTGGCTGTGTGTGATTAGTGGAGATGTTTTTCCACTGTGGCTTTGGCTACAATTGTGTCGGGATCAGTTTACACTGTGGAAATTAACAGTGGAAAAGGCAAAGCTTGATTCAAAAGTTGGGTCAGTCACCTCTAACAGTTGTGACAGACCATGGTTCGCTGAGGATCATCTCCCGTCGCTGCTCGTCTTTTGTGGAAAGTTGATCATGCAAATGCACCCTGTGTCTAAATGAAAGGATGAAAATGCCCTATAACGAAAGGGTCAGTGCCAGTGTTACCCTACAAATTCAAAATTACATGTAGTCCCCTCCACAATTACCAGCACTCCTGCATGTAATGCTTTGTACAACCCCATATATATATATAAAGCAGCGTCTTGGGGTCACCACGTCTCCAAAAATAAATCAAAATGCCTCTACCATATGGGCCATCATTGGATTTTCCAGCACGACAAGGAACGAAAACATGTCCGGATCAGCATAAAAATTGCTTAAAAAGCGAAAGAGGACATAGACCCCTGGATAATCTGGATACATTCTGTAAAAATTTATGTTTCCAAATGCCCTGCTCTGTATTCACCATCAGTACAAGCTATTACACACGTGGACAAAATTGTTGGTACCCCTCAGTTAATGAAAGAACCCACAATGGTAACAGAAATAACTTTAATCTGACACCAAGTCTATGAAAATGAACACATGAAAGTCAGACATTGCTTTTCAACCATATTTCAACAGAATTATTTAAAAAAAGAAACTCATGAAACAGACCTGGACAGAAATGATGGCACCCTTAACTTACTATTTTGTTGCATAACCTTTTGAGGCAATCACTGCAATCAAACGATTCCTGTATCTGTCAGTGAGGCTTCTGCACCTCTCAGCAGGTATTCTGGCCCACTCCTCATGAGCAAACTGCTCCAGTTGTCTCAGGTTTGAAGGGTGCCTTTCCAGACGGCATGCTTCAGCTCCTTCCAAAGATGCTCAATAGGATTTAGGTCAGGGCTCATAGAAGGCCACTTCAGAATAGTCCAGTGTTTTTCCTCTTAGCCTTCTTGGTGTTTTTTTTAGAATGTGGTTTTGGTACATTATCCTGTTGCAAGAACCCGTGCCTGCGACTGAGAACGCAAGCTCTCTTACACTGGGCAAGCACATTCTCTCTAGAATTCCTTGATTAGTCTTGAGACTTCCATTGTACCCTTTGCCAGAGGCAGCAAAGCAGCTCCAGAACATAACAGAGAGCCTCCTCCATGTCCACAGTAGGGACAGTGTTCTTTTCTTGATATGCTTCATTTTTCCCTCTGTGAACATAGAGCTGATGTGCCTTGCCAGAAAGTTCCATTTTTGTCTCATCTGTCCATAGGACATTCTCCCAGAAGCTTTGTGGCTTGTCAACATGTAGTTTGGCAAATTCCAATTTGGCTTTTTTATGTTTTGTTTTCAACAATGGTGTCCTCCTTGGTCGTTTCCTATTAAGTCCACTTTGGCTCAAATATCGATGGATGGTGCGATCTGACACTGATGTTCCTTGAGCTTGAAGTTCTCCTTTAATCTCTTTAGAAGTTTTTCTTGGCTCTTTTGTTACCATTTGTATTATCCGTCTCTTTGATTTGTCATCAATTTTCCTCCTGCGTCCACGTCCGGGGTGGTTGGCTACAGTCCCATGGGTCTTACATTTTTGAATAATATATGCAACTGTGGTCACAGGAACATCAAGCTGCTTGGACTTATAACCTTTACCTTTAACATGCTTGTCTATAGTTTTTTTTTTGCTAATGTCTTTCTAGTTTCTAATGAGACAACTCTTTCCTTTGCTTCCTCTGGTCCATGGTGAGTGTGGTACACACCTTGTCAAAAAACAGCACAGTCACTATCTGAAGTCCTATATATAGGCCACTGACTGATTACAAGATTATAGACACCTGTGATGCTAATTAGTGAACAAACCTTGATTTAACATTCCCTTTGGTCACATTTTTCAGGGGTACCATCATTTCTGTCCAGGCCTGTTTCATGAGTTTATTTAAAAAAAAAAAAAAAAAATTTAAGCATGGTTGAAAAGCAATGTCTGATTTTCAGTTCATTTACATAGACTTTGTATTTATTATTACTTTTGTCAGATTAAAGTTATTTCTGTTACCATTGTGGGTTTTTCTTTCATTAAATGAGGGGTACCAACAATTTCCTCCATGTGTGTATAGGAGAAGAGTTCTATTTTACTGGTAAAGTGGGGTAGTACAAGGCATTACGGTACATGCAGGGGTGCTGGTAATTGTGGAGGGGACTATGTCATTTTGAATTCATTTCTGGAGTAACTAGGGACTTTCAAATAGTAATCTATGACTTCCTGTTTTACTGGTGTGTGTGTTTATATATGAGTAAACTATATAAAACTATATTTAAAAAAAAAAACATAGAAAAAAATATAGATAAAAACACACACACCAGTAAAACAGGAAGTCATAGATTACTTAGTCACTCTGATCCACTTGTAAAATATAGATGGAAAAATGCTTCAGTTACATTTTGTTTCTATGTGCATTTGTTAAAAATAATTATTTTCAAAATAATAATTAATTAAAATAAATAATGAATTATTCAAATAATTATTTGAATTTTTTTCTCACAAACTAAATTAACTTCAGTTACATGTTGGATTTTTTCAATTGCCTCTGTTGACATTAATTCACAAAAAGGTGAATTTCTTGTTACTCTGTTGCTCATCTTTACCAAGAGTACCAATAATTATGGAGGGGACTATAACAAAATGGCTAATGTAAACACACAAGGCTGGAAACAGTTATGTAAATGGAAGCAATATAGATAAACCCTCAAGGCTGTTCTTTTTCATTTCCTCTAACACGGCTTTATCAATGGAGCTCAGACAGAAATTATGTTGGCTCTCATGATGCAACAACGCAGCTGGTCAAGTAACAGCTGAGAAGCAGCAGTCAAGACACAGCTGAGCAGCTATTCGTATATTGGGCCTTTAAAATAGGACTATAATTGAGATTCCATTCTGTTCTATAGAATTGGCATATTTAAATCTTGATAATCTATGGTGTTGCTTAGTGAGGTCATAACCATGATCTCTGAGTGGATGTTAACTTCCACTGTCATTCAGAGTGGTGGTATCCTAGTAGTAGTATAGTGTTACTAATAAAGTGGCCTCCGTTTGTGTACAGTATACCAGTGTGTTCAATTCTGAACCATTATAAACCCAACAGACACTCCACTTGCATTTACTGTAGTAACATATGCAGTGGTACCTCTGTTCTCATTGTTAATTTGTTCCAGAAGGCTTGTTGAAATACTGAGCAAATTTTTCCCATAAGGAATAATGTAAATTGAATGAATCTGTTCCAGACCCCCAGAAAATCCACACTGTATAAGGTATTATATGCATTAATGGAGTTGTATTGTACAGGTGCTCCCTGATTTATGATGGGTATATATTCCAACAAATCCATCTTAAGTTCAATGTATCATGAACTGAGGAGCTTAACAAGTGTTTGGCCATACTGTATTATAGTGGAGATATGGAAATGATACTAATGATAAGTAAGCTAATGTTTAAAATGCTTACATTAACCTACAGTTGGCCAAAACTATTGATACAATTATTAACACATTTGGGACAATAGACAAACAATCATTAAACCAAGCACTACATCTCACCTGTGTACAATTAATTTAAGTATGCATATTAAACAACAACAACTTATTAAAAATTCAAGAGTCCATGGGTAGATATTTTTTCCTCTAATGTCCAGAGATCTCATTCTTTTTAATTCACAGAGGATTTGTTTAAAAACAGCAGATATTTGATTTTGCTTCATCACCATATTGCTACGAGTTTTCCAGAGTTTTCCATTCACCATACAGATGATGATCCAATACAAATCTGATAACTCTTTTCATGAAGCATTCTCAAAAATACCATATAAAATATTTTTTGGATTTCTGTTAAAAGTCAAGCCAATGCTTTCCAATTTCCTGCAGGGGTGTTGCCCAGGCCTCAAATCAGTGGGAATTTCTGTTCCAGCATATTTGATCCACATTGGTTCTACCTCAAGACTTAAAGGCTCTACCACAGCATGCTTTGAGGTTTTGTAGAGGTCATACTGTTTTTACAGCACATGAAAGGCCAACAGCATATTAGGCAGGTGCTCATGAGGTTTTGGTTTATCATTTTTATGTACTCAGTTTTCAGTAGTTGGAATATCAGTGCCAGTGAAAAGTGTGCTTATGAATGTTCTAAATTGTTTTAGTTATTTAATGTCACATCAACATTTATCGATATTCATGACAGGAGCAATGTTTTGATTGTCAAACACTCACACTAGGGGCAATTTGCAGTAACATATGAACCTAATTCATGAGTTTAGAAAGTGGGGAAAAAGCTGGATTAAACCCATACCAGGGCAAGACATGCATACTCAGAGTCAGAGTTCACGACTGAACCGAGGATCTCTGGAGCCGTGTGGCAACCCCACTATCCACTTGTACCACTGTTCTGTACAATATTTGCTAAATATACTCCTAATGCACTTTTGTGAGCCTAGGGTGCCTGGATTTATGTACACCATTAAAGAGTGCAGCTAAATTTCACATTCAGCGTTTCACTTGCATCCTGGAATACAGCCAGAATCACCACATTTGTGTCTCTGTCTAAAGACCTGAGGACTTCACTGTTATTTTTATTTTCTTATGTGTGGTAGTGAAGCCAAACAGGAGACCTCCCATGAGTTTTGAAGCTTTAATGAGCTGGTCAGGGTTTCGCCACCTCCTGTTTGTTCTGGCAGCAAGAAGTGTCCACTACTGACACATACTAACTCTCTCTCTCGCTCATTCTTGGATGTGAAAAGAACAATGGGCTGTAATCAAACGTGCACACACACATTCAAATCTGCATACAAGCATCTGTTGAGAGACTATTTACAAGCACCTATTCAAAAACACACGTGTATTAACCCTATGTTAAGATCAATAACAAAAAGAAAATGAATTTGGCTATTTTGATTTGCTTTTTTATCAATAACTTGCCAAGAGGGATCCTTGGGGATTTGTTTGCTTCTCTTACCATCCTCCTAACTGTGCATAGGCCAAAATAAACCCAGCTCCCTGTCTAGGCAAGTTTGTGACCGTTCTAGTTGATTGGAAATCTTTATTTCTTGCCGTAACTGTTGATTTGGGCATTTTAGGTGAGTGACTGTTGTTTTTCTTCACCATTCCCAGACTTGAATTGCATTCTCTTCTTTCCCATGTCGGAGAATGACTAAGAGATTTTAACCTCTCTGTCACCATGTGTATGTATACCGTATATACCCTAGAGAAAGAGGAAGTCATGGATTAGTTTGAAAGTTCATTGACACACTGATCCACTTATGAAAGTCATGTATAAAAGGAAATATGCTTCAGTAACATTTTGTGTCTAAAAGTTTGTAGGGGTGCCAATGACTAATTAATAATAATATTAATAATAGTCATTTCTTCATTATTGCATGGAGAAATACATGAAATGAAACAAAACTCTTAAGTTCCGTCTTCTTGCTTCCTCCAATTCCGTACCATTGATTCGTTCATGTTGAATTCTCTCGCAGCTGCTCTATGACCATGTTGTACTGCATGACTGATAGCGTTGAGTTTGAAATCCGCTTAGAAAATGAATGAATGAATGCACGTACCCTAATGCTGAAGCACATACCGTATTACTCCGCTATGCTGCGCACTACGGTTGCCGTAAGCTTCGCAACTTACCAAGGCCGTGCTAAAACATTTTAACAGATTTATGAGCGCCGTGTACCATCTACAATCGGTTCTAGGTCAGAAAGCACAACCAGAATTAATTCATACATTAGATGCACCGCATTTTAAGGCTCACTGTCGATTTTTGAGAAAGTTAAAGGATTTTAAGTGCGCCTTATGGTCCGAAAAATACGGTAAAGGTTGGATTTTCTCAATTGCCAGTGTGACATTAATTCTCCAAAAGCTGTATTTCTTAATACACCTTTCACTCATCTCTACCAGGGTTGCCAATACATATGGAGAGGAGTGTAACAAAATGCTGTGTAAACACATAAGCCTGGAAACGGTTATGTAAATGGAGGCAATATATATAAACCTCAAGGCCATAAACCTCAACCTCCATTTCCTCCAACACGGTTTTATCAATAGAGCTCAGACAGAAACTGTTAGTCTTAAAAAATCTTCTCAAACTGATTTTTTTATTTTGTACATAATGAATTCTTAGTGAGAACCAGTCAGATGTCCACACAAGGTTAAAAAATGTAAAATCTTTCTGTAGTATCCTATTTTATTTAATGATATATTTACATGCCCACACACAGTCTCGAAGTTACAGAGAAGCATGGATTCAAAGACCAATTCAATGACACATTCACAAACACTAAAAGATGTTATGCATGCGTGCGCTCACACACTATTTGAAAGAAATGGTGAATGAATACTAAAATACCCTGAAAGGCCAGTAGAATAAGAGGACATGGTAGACTGGTTTGGAGAACCGGAGTCAGCAGAAATGCTGTCTTCTGAATTAATTAACAGTATTATGGTCTGACGTTCCACCCCTTTAACCATACTTTAATTGTGATGTTTGTTTACCAAAGGATGCAATGCAGGCTTATACTGTGATCATGCTGCAGCCTGTTAAGGGATTAACAAATGAAATGACAGTGGAGAAAAGATGATGAACACACACCCACTCACATTTTTCTAATGCCTAAAGGTTTGGGTTCTCCTTATCAAAATTACAGTTTCTTGATTGAAAAGTTGTTAACACAGCCTTTGCAGGAAAATGCAAATTGCCAACATATTTCAGCAAATATGAATGAACCACCATAAATTTACAAGTGCATGTTTATGACTAATATAATCCTTTCCTTAGCAGTTTGCTGCTGTAGCTGTTGACATAGCTGTTGCTTCCCAGGATGTAGTGATCTGTCTCCAAGCTGCTGTGTGGTATATTTTGTCATGCTTGGCTATAGTTAATTAAAATCCTCATCATATCTTGGTGCAAACTGACAAATCCTTGCTGAAATCCCCAAATTGCTTTTGTTTGCTAATTTGGCAAGTGCTAAATTGAGTGCATCCCTGACAACTGATACTGCAGTAGTTTACTGTTTAATAAATTACATACTATTAAATATAGTTGTGTGCATTTTTGACACAGACAAAATAGATTGTCTGGGTTATATTCAGATTCTTTTGCTTTAAAAATGACTAATATTAAAACAATGTAAAGTGGGGTACTATAGTCTACTTATTTGTTGCTCTTGTAGCCATTAGCATTAGACAGTTGGCCTGCTATTATGGGGTTGCAGGAGGACCAATGGACCTTCTGTTGTTGTCCTCAGAAGACCTGGGATGGATTAGGGTCTAAAGTAACATGGGTAAGATGTTTTAATGCCTGTCATGTTATGGTTATAGTGTTATGGGAGCTTCATTCTGATGCAATCAGATGTCATGGCTGCAGGAAATTACTGGAGACACTGAGGGCACAGGCATTGTCCACAGCTCAAATACACATGCAAAGAAACAAACCTGGGGTTTATGAGTTGCACAACATAAAAGCATTCATACCTATCACAAGTTTGAATACTGGCCATTCATGGCTGGGAGTCCAACAGAATGATCCTTGATCTGTGAGAAGGTTAGGTGGCATTCCGCTTTCCCCTCAAATACTAGTTTCTTTTAGCTTATACACTGCTCAAAAAAATTTAAGGAGAACTTTGAAAACACATCAGATCTCAATGGGGAATAATAATGCAGAATATCTTTCCTGATATGGACTGGGGAACTAAAGGATGCCACATTGTTTGATGGAAACAAAAATGAAGATTTTAAAGACGCAAAAAGCAAAGCAAAAAAAAAATGGTTCAGCTATAAAAGGCTTGTCTGTTTAGCCGAAAGCCCAATGCAGCAACTCAAAATGGTACTCAGTAGTTTGTATGGCCTCCACGTGCTTGTATGCATGCCTGACAATGTCGGGGCATGCTCTTAATGAGATGACGGATGGTGTCCTAGGGGCTCTCCTCCCAGGTCTGGACCAGGGCATCACTGAGCTCCTGGACAGTCTGAAGTGCAACCTGGCGCCGTCTGATGGACCGAAACAATGTCCCAGAGGTGTTCTCCTGGATTTAGGTCAGGTGAGCAGGGGAGGCCAGTCAATGGTATCAATTCCTTCATTTTCCAAGAACTGCCTGCATACTCTCGCCACATGATGCCAGGCATTGTTGTGCACCACAAGGAACCCAGGATCCACTGCAACAGCGTAGGCGCTGACGATCGGTCCAAGGATTTCAACTCAATTCCTAATAGCAGTCAGGCTGCTGTTGTCTAGCCTGTAGAGGTCTGTGAGTCCCTTCCAGGGATATGCCTCCCCAGACCATCACTGACCCACCATCGAACTGGTCATGCTGAATGATGTTGCAGGCGGCATAACGTTCTCCTTGGTGTCTCCAGACCCTATCACGTCTGTCCCATATGCTCAGGTGAAACCTGCTCTCATATGTGAAAAGCACAGGGCACCAGTGGCAGATCTGCCAATTATGGTGTTCTATGGCAAATGCCAATCGAGCTCTACGGTGATGGGCAGTGAGCACAGGGCCCACTACAGGAACCCTCAGGAAGCTTGTTTCTGATGGTTTGGTCAGACACATTCACACCAGTGGGCTGCTGAAAGTCATTTTGTAGGGTTCTGGCAGTGCTCATCCTGTTCCTCCTTGCACAAAGGAGCACCGGTCCTTCTACGGCCTTGTCCAGCTCTCCTAGAGTAACTGCCTGGCTCCTGGTATCTCCTCCATATTATTAAGTCTCTTCTGGGAGACGCAGCAAATTGTCTGGCAATGACACTGGGAAAAAAAAAAAATCCTCTGTAAGATCCAGGTACTGCACCATGGTATTAGAAGTGACCCTGACCTTAGCCAACTGCAAAACTAGTGGAAAATTAGCCAGAAAAGATGAGGGGGGACAAAATGTCAATGGCCTCCACCTATTAAACCATTCCTGTTTTGGGGGTTGTCTCATTGTTGCTCTTCTAGTGCACATGTTGTTAATATCATTACCACCAAAGCAGCTGAAACTGATTAACAGCACAACCGCTACTTATCTGACCAGATCAATATCGAAGATGTTGAATTGAGTTGATGCTATACTCTGATTAAAAAGTCTGCCTGTATTTAGAGGAGTGTATATAGAGGTTCCATTAGAAATACCCCCCTCAAGGCATTCAACTGCCTTATCAGAGAAATGCTTTCCCAGCTGGCACCTGACTGCAAGTAACTAAGCCCTATCAGCATAGATGGGTGTCCAGAAGGAGTTGACCGACATTTGCACGCAACGGCTGGCCACTGATACTCCGCAGAATTGGCTTGGTGTGGCGTGGCCTTAATATTCACACAATACTATTGTTTAAAATCTTTCCACAAATAATGGAAAAATGACAGTACGTGCCAGTAAGTTATTTTTGTCTACCATATGAAACAATTCATCGGTTTGGATGGTGAATAAGAATTGTCTAGAACATCCACAATAACTGGTGCTGATGCTCTTCATGCTGTTTGTTAGAACCACTTCAGATGTGATGTGAATTTTTAGACTGCAAAATTTCTGAATAATTGTTATTATTAAGATTTATAAAGTTCTTTTCATTAGCCTTGCCATAAAGATATTGGAATATTGGCAGATTAGAGGAAAATCACATTGTATTATCTCTCTGTGGATCTAGGTGACTGCCAAAAGAGTCAAATACTGTTTCAAATACTTAACGCAGGCACACTTAATCCACTATTAGGCTAGAAAAGCATTACTGCAAGGACAGGCACCACACAAAACATAACATACAATTTTATCCAAACTTTTATCCCAATTTTGTTATTCTTAGCAGTTCTTCAGATAGGAGGCCAACAAGCATTGTTAAATCTGAAATAATAATGAAATTTTTGATGGAGAGCACAACAATATGTACTTAATGATTGGACATTTTCTCATGTGATTTAATTTTTTTTGTTGCCAAGGTTCAGCCACATAATTTCACTCTGGTTTGATTATATAGAATGCTCCACCATCACCCTAATAATAATGTGGTCATTGTTGGCGCTATGGTGGCCGCTTTTCATTGAAGGATGGGGTGGGTGTCTGACAAATTGTCTATAATAGCTACAGTGGGGGCCAAAAGTCAGAAACCACTAGTGAAAATGCCTCTATTTTGCATTTCACTTGAATGCAATGATTTTCATTACAAATCAGCATAACAAACTCCACAAGTTCCCAGAGTGATTCCACAATATTCCAATATTCCAATAATAAGTGCCCCATAAGTGCATGATGGGCTTTGGTCAGGTGACTGTGGAGAAAAGTCAGCACTCATTGATCTTCTTCAAGAAGTCATCTTCAGGTTTCATTCTTTTATATGATATTAATTAATATGATATTTTTATGCTGGTGAGCTTGTACTTATTGGAGTTGGGAAATTGTTATTCATTTTACAAATAAAAGATGTTCAGAACCATAGAATAATGGTACTCGGTGTGTTTTAAAAGCAAACAAGTGGTACTCAGTCATGCAATTTTGTCTGTGCAGTGAAAGGGCATATCATTTTTAGGGGATTTCAGTCTGTCTACTTGCCTTATTAGCTGTCAAGGATACCGGCTGAAATAATGGAAAGATTTCTAAGGTGGATTAGTATGGGCAACAGAGTTGTAGTGGTTGCTGAAGTAATTATCACTTAATAGATATTCAACTATGTGAAAGTGGCATGAGGTCTTTCCAAGTCAGTTGATAATTTTCAGTAGGTATGTGTGGCTGGGTATTCTTCAAGACCTTCATGTCAGTGCTTACATATTGTGCAAATCAATTAAATGTAATGACGCGTGTGCCTTATTAAATTCTCTACACAGGGGCATGGTATTCTAAGTACTGTAGAGTTGATGCGTGCTTGCAGTTTCCCACAATGTGATGTAGTCTAATGGCTGGAGACTGAAATAGTCTGGAATAAATGTTCATACAGCTTGTCTCTGCTAAGATTTTCAGACATTTAGGTCATTGAATTACTCAGTTGTAGATAGTCAAATCTCATTAGTCTAGCAAATGAGTGAGGAAGAAAAATAGATTTAAAATTCTTAAATCATCTTATATCAACAGGATGCACATGCATGTCAGCTGTACGTGCAACGTTTCTCAGATGATTTAGGTGTTTTCTCTTTTGAGAGCAGTGTACCTGCTTGCTCTGCGTCTGGCCATTTTCACATGTCACTATGTTGGAGGATAAAATGTGATCCTGTTGTAAAAGGATGAGAAAGAATGTCTCTCACTCTTTACAATGAATGCTATGTGGCGTAAGTGTATGTAGGGGTGCAATAATTTAAAATAGCCAACAGTAGATCGTACTCTTTTAGGTTGTAAAGTCACAGGATCAATGCAAAGACTACCAACATCTGGTATAGAAAATTCAATAGTAAGATTCAAAACCATCACACACAACCAGGACTTAATTTGTGCTCTAGCTAAATGGGGCTGAGCTCCTTGTCCACATATGAGCTGAGCTCTGGGACTTCTGCATAACCAAAAGATAAAGTACAATAGGACAGAATCTAAAATGACACTCTACTCCCCATGTAGTGCACTGTATGCAGCTTGGATAATGGAATGTACACCCTTTGTAGTGCACTATATATCAAAGAGGAAGCCTTTTCAGGTAAACCATATGGCTCCTTAAATATTTTAGAATTATATTATGAGTTATTTTGTGTTTTTGATTGGGTGAAAAGTCCAAATTTGCTGCAATTTTAGCCCTTCTTGATGCAGAAAAGAAGTAAAATAATGTAAATATGTTTATCATGTACAGTTGGATATTTTGAATAAATATTCTGTTTCTGTTTCCTTCCACTTTTCCTGGTGAGTTGATGCATGTATGCAGTACTGTGGAAAAGTCTTTTACTACAGTCGAAAGACATGTGGTTGGTTAATTCATCACTCTAAGTTGGTCCGGTGTGAATAGTGTCAGTGTAACCTTGCTTCTGTCGTGATTAGCCATTGATGCTGATGCAACATTATATAACAAAATAAACAAACTGTCTGAGAATTATTATAATTTTCTTGAATGAGTCACTGTTGTAGTATTCAAGTACGTTTTGTATAGCAGTAATAATAATAATATGCACTGGTCTCAGTACATGCTGAGAATGGAGGTTAAAACGAAGAAAACGTTGGTGTACATTTGGAACTTTTTTTTTTTTTTTTAAATGTCTGATTAGCTTGTTTGTAAAATGTGTATAGATTAGAGTTGAAGACTGATTGCTATTCAGCATGTCACTGTGAAAAAATGATGGTGCCTCAACCCTCTGAAGTGGCTGATTCCAGAAGCATTTTGGTGCAGGAACCAAGCCAGATTTGTTGGCTGAGAACTGACTGTTTGGCAGTGGGGAAGTGTGAAATTGTTCCAGATTAGGCATCGGCAAGGGGGTAAATGTGTTTGAGTGTGGGCATCATGTCAACAGCCCCACACAGACACCGCTGGGGCCAAGAACAAGCGAAAAAACTTCCACTTCCTCCCCATCATTGTTTATTCTGCTGTTCCCTCTGGTCCTCGGCTCTTAAACGCATGACTTCACAAGTCCAGGGAAGCAGTCTAATGGAATCATGCTAGTCTCATCTCCCCTCCCTTGGCAGATCAGCCCTTCTCAGACTTATGCTTTGACTAATTGGACGCGCTATGTTGCTTCCTGTGTGGAGCTGGATCAGGCATGATCCCAGAGAGAGGAACGGAGACAGGGAGAACAATCAGGAAATGTGGTGTTAAGGCCAGTCCCACCCTCAGACTCCTTTGAGATTTTCCGTCTCTCTTGTTTCCCGTGACAGAAAATACAGAGTACGAGAGGACAAGAGTGATGTTGTAATTGGAACGAACACTTCATGAATTTCTAATTATGTCACATCTTGTTATCTTTACAATGCTTCGGCAATACTCTAAGGCCCCGATTTCCGAAAGGTTTGGGTGAGGAAAAACATGTGTGAACTTGATAACGCCCACAAAAAATGTCCAAGCTGATCTGCTAACATGTTACTTCAGAGATTGTTTTTTCCTTTATGAGAAAAATGATGTTATTTACATTTGCCCTAATGGAAATTTGGTCTATTAGATTTGTATATCAGATTGACAACTGGTTGTGTTTCCACAGAATATTTATCGTCTGTTATTGCTCCCTAGCTTTGCACCCTGCATGACTATAAAACAGGAAGCCATAGAGGGATTCCCTGAAACATTGTTATATTTTAGTGGTGGCTCTTTTTTATTGTCTATCTTGATTATATTTTTGTACACTACAAAATGTAAAAACATCCAAGTATGTATCATCTTATACTCATCATGACAGCTGTGTTTCTCACTACAGCCCACAAGCATTACATTCCCATACTCTACACTATATATTACTTTTTAAATTGGTATCCCATAGGCTTAGCGTATTGAATGGAATTCGTCTGAGACTATAAAAGAAAGACAAAAAGAGAACAATCCAAGACAGACAGTTTTTGTACATAGTCGGCCCAGCGATGGCAGGACGGCACACCTGCTGGTTGACAATGAAGCCCAGGTGCAACGCCTACAAAACGGGCAAATGGCCAGCAGATTCTGGCATTGAGATTCTGTCTATATTCAGTCATGCCTCATTCACACTAGGCAGTTTTAAGCCTAATTTTCCAGTCTGCAACAATTTTTGGAAAGGTGCCCAATCAGCCCAGGTTGAAATGAAATTTGGACTAGTTTTGGAGCAACCTGTATTTTTCAGCATTATTGGTGATCAGTCATGTATTGTGAGGACTAGTTGTAAACCCAGCAATAAAGCAACAGCAGGTGAGACTGTGGGAAGAAAAGCTAAAATGAACAGTAGAAGTCAGGAAAAACAGCATATCACAAGTAGTATCTCAAAACATTTAACTCTGTTTTATACTACATGTATACTACAGGGGATGGAAGTGATTGTTTTTAGTGTTTTTCATTGAAAATCAGCAAAGGAATTTGAGTGAATCTGACTGTCATGGTCTTTTCTCCACAGTCCCCCGAACCAAATCCCAATCATTTACAGGGGCACTTAATGATATGAAAGCAAAATATTCAGTAACATCAAAAGATGCTCTTTTGGAGTATTTTGTAATCATTCTGGGATAACGTGGATCATCAGATTTTTCACATATGCTGTCATTACAGCACGGCACGAATGGGGTATACCAAATATTAATGTCAGAAATGTGTGGATTATTTTCAAAGCTTCATCTTTCTTTAATTTCCATTTCTAATGGAAAACATTAAATAAAATTAAGTAATATTTTCCTAGTGGTCTCAGAGTTTGGGCCCCCACTGTGCTCAGCTTGTTTTATTCACTATTCATTATTGTTATTCATTTTATTACAGCATACATCGTCATTACATAACAATATGGGACTGTTGTTGGTGGACGTGACTTTTATGCATAGAGAGCTCACATTAATGACATCATTTACCAAGCTTGAACAATATTCCTGGAATGTAGATTTGCATATGTAAAATAAGAGCAGTGATCTGCATTTTCCATCACACTTTTTATTATATACTTTTTAAGAAACAAACTACAGTATATCAGCTGTGTTAGGGTTAAGGCAAGGTGACGTTTAGGTTTGGTATACTAATATACTTGGGGTTATAGGACTATAGTCAACGCAGCAACTCGTGTCCAGCACTAATGTGTAGCTAAACTATAAAAAAGTGATGAGGCATGAGTCCCACATTAAACTACCTCTTTTTTTTTTTTTTTTTTTTTTTTTTTTAACCCTTGGTTTTAATTTTTTAAAATATGTTGAAACCATATCCCTTTTCCCAGTGCCTCCAGTACAAAAAGCAGCTACTTTAACCAAAAAATTCTGGTGCCTTGTCAGAGTCTAATGAAGGGCTAATCCACACTCCTGAACTTTGTATAGATGAAAAACTGCTTAGAACGGCAAATAACAAATCCTGTCTTTCACAAATACAGTGAACTAACAATTCAGATACAGTTCATGTTTAGAGATAGCGTAATAATAAGACAGGCAAAAAGAAAATGATGCTCTTCTGAAGAATGTCTTTAGACTTTATTGGTAATTACCGATACGCATACAGTATTGTGCAAAAGTCTTAGACCACCTTTAAATTAGCTACACCATTGTTTTAGCAATAGTATAATGACCATATAATTATTTAGCAGTCTCTTTATTAGAGTGCAACTAGAAAATACAGGAAATTTGTATGCAGTATTAAAAACAGCGTCTAATGAGTACAGTGGCAAATGTTTAGCTTGAGCAATAGCAGCATCTGGCAGCTTCTTCAGGATGCCAAGTTTACATTTGCATAGTGGAACCAGCTTCCGTGTATTTCATCCTGGAAGCCAGTGGTCATTATAGATTATTTTTTGTGGTAAAAGTGAATTATTCCCCTTACTGGCATCACTAAAAGCATGCTAATCCACTGCATTGCATGTGACAAGCTTAAAACTAGAGTCTTTGGTGGACTAAGGGATTGTTTTTTGAGGGTGAAGCGGGACCAGTAGGCAAAGCGTGTCTGTGTTTCAGACCAGTGTGCCCCATGTGTTCACTGCTTGTGGACAAGGGATCATGCTTATGTATGTTGCGTGGGTGAATTGTATGGGGAATAGCATGTCAAGAGGCACCAAGTGCAGTCTTGTGCTAATTCAGTTTTGGATTGTTAAAGTTAGCGAAAGAAAGTACAGCGTGCTCAGACTTCAATGTAGATCAGGAAACTTCTCAATAAGTTGTCCACATTCATAGATTATACTGTCACAAATCATGTCTTGGTAGAACTAGTCATCTAGAATTCCTCAGTGGAATCTGATTAGTTCCAGTTAATGTACATTGAAGTAGTCAGTATACTATTATGTGGGTTCGTACTATGAACTGACAACTGTCAGGTTATAATTTAAGTTTTTAAGAGGTTAAATACCATGTGACTTACCACCCCACAAATGCTGACTGGTTGATGGCACACTGAGTCACAAAAGAAATAAACTGCCTTTTTAATATGATCACTTCTAAAAGAATATCAATAATAAAATGTGGAGGAAGATATCAACGTTTTGTACTTGAGAAATAGATGGGGCCGGCAAACGTGCTTTGTTGCCAGCATGGGGGATTTTATACTGATTGACCCCTGCAGCTAAATGGGTAGACCTGAAAAAGCCAAAGCTGCACTCCTTGTTCCACCTTCTCACCTAGAAGCACAAAAAGACTTGTATATGGATTTAACATTTAAGCAAACTCATGAAATGCTTTAGGTGTAAGCACTTTTGATTTCCCAAGCCATCTATTTAACTATTTTAATTACCTTCAAGGTCTGACTAAACTAAAGGACGCCATGGGCATCTAAAAGACTCTCAGGCAATTAAGGAGATTAGTCATTTGCAAATGCTTCCAGCTGACCAACTTAACAGACAATATAATCTTCCATTACAAGGCAGTAACTCATGGTTTCATTTTGGCTCTCCCTAGCTCCTGCTCATCGCATTTACACTAATAGCAGGCCTGTGGCTGAATTAATGCTTAACATTAAATGGAGGCTGTCTCTTTTAAAATGATCACCCCCACTCAAAGACTGATCAAATGGGCTCTGGCTCTGCAGAATGTTTTTAGATGTATAGTCAAAGAGTTTTTTAGTTGTCTCTTTTGACCGTGAATGAATAATACTGATTTTAGAACATTTTAGATTTCATAAAATACTGATTTTAAAATATTTGGCTTTCTCCTCTAACTAAATGTTTCATCAGCACTCCTAATAGGGTTTAATTGTAGTAGTGCAGAATAAGGTTCAGGATGTCCAGTGACTGGCTCCCTTGTTTTGATTATTTTAAAAAAATCCTGCCATTAAAGCTGGCTGGTAGTCCAAAGAAGAACCTTCAGTGATTGATGACTTGCCTACCAGCTCATTCCTTTTAAAAACTCAGTGACGGGCTTGGTGTCCTATGTCTCTGTTTAGGTAGTAGTGTGCCAGGCTAGATGGGAAATGAAAATGTGTGTGAATGCCTGTGTTAATCAAAAGGTACAAGTGATGCTACCTTGATGTGCTTCATTCATTTATTTAGATACGGGTATACACTGCTTGACATCTCCGCTATGTTCTGTGAACTTCTGTGGGACTGTGGTGGCTTAGCGTAGTGGTTCCCAAAGTGGGGGGACTGGGAGGGGAGCAGCAAGGCATGCTGTTATGTCATAACATGACTGCTGTTATTCAGTAAAAATTTAAGATACAATACATAATGCAAGTCACCTGCAATAATTCCACTATAAAAGTGATTTGTCACTTTTCTGTTTTGTTCGTTTGGAGCGGGAGGGGCTTAAATATTCTTATCTACAAAATGATGGCACTCCAACCACTGGCTTAGTGCTTAAATCCCACCTCTGCCAAGCTGCCACTGTTGGGTCCTTGAGCAAGACCCTTAACCGACAATTGCTTGGATTGTAAGATTTGTATCCGTTGTAAGTCGTTCTGGAAAGGGGGGTCTGCTAAATGAATAAATGGCAGTGTAAATTATCTGAATGTTGTCCGATCACCATATTATATACTCTGTATAGCAATACAGTATATCATATGGTGAGCTGTGGTGTACTGGTATTGACTACATAGACAATATACTATATGTTTACATTTACATTTACAGCATTTAGCAGACACTCTTATCCAGAGCGACTTACAATTGATACAATCTTACAATCCAAGCAATTGTGGGTAAAGGGCCTTGCTCAAGGACCCAACAGTGGCAGCTTGGCAGAGGTGGGATTTGAACCCTGGACCTTCTGGTTCATAGTCCAGTACCTTACCCGCTAGGCTACCACATACATATTGGTTTTCTTTTTTTTTTTTACTATTTAAGATTTAACTTAAAATATTAGCTCACTGTAGAGTTGCATGCAGTGCATTGATTCACTCAGCCCCTCCTTACACGGTGTTCTCTTTCTCCCTCTGTCTCACTCATACACGCACACACATTTATGGAATGAGAAATTTTAATGAGGCTCTTATGTAATGTATACATAAGGCCCTCACGGTGCCCCCCCCCCTCCGCCCCCCACGGTGCATCAGCTTTCCGCCACAAATAGGAACTAATTCTCTAGAAGAAACTTATCGGCAGCTGGTTCTCGTGCTGTGAGATGATGTTAAGACCTGCTCGTCACCATTACCTCGGTGCTTAGGTGTGCAGCGCCAGCCAAATGTTGTTCAGCATTCAGTTTGCTAACACTGACTGTGTGTGCTTCATAAAACATTTTGCACCGGAGGCTGTGTCATTACAACTGCTGTACTACAACAGCTAATGTACAGTGGTACCTCGGTTCTTGTCTTTAATTAGTTTCAGAAAGCCTATCAAGACCCGAAAACGATGTGTACTGAGCTCATTTTTCCCCCATAAGCTATAATGTGAATTAAATTAATCCGTTCCAGTCCCCCAGAAAATCCAAACTGTATAAGGCATTATATGCATTAATGGAGTTGTATTGTACAGGTGCTCCCTGATTTATGAAGAAGATATGTTCCAACAAATCCATCATAATTTGGATGGATTTGCACATCCACACACATTTCAGTGATGTGTGTTAGGTTAACTGGTGTTTCTAAAGTACCCTTAGCGAGTGAGTGAGTGTATGAGTGTGTGAGTTGCTCCTAGGGTTGTTCCTGTCTTGCACTCTGTCCCGCCAGCTAGGCACCAGCTTTCCCATGACCTTGACTTGGATTAAACTGGTAGAAAATGAAAGACTGAATGAAGAACTGTAAGGAAGATGCCAAAATAAATCAGCCAAATGTTAAATTGAGTCAAATGTATTATTTGTGTGGCATTTTTACTGTAGAGCATTGTGTCAAACCAGCTTTATAGAGATCAAAGTCCACAGCAATTGGCAAGCTTTCAGTGGAAATAAAACTCCTTGAATGTAATTACTATTTTGGAAGTAAGACTCTGGACCAGAAAAGCATATGAAAGCCACATAAGGTTGTTCGGATGTCTGTGGAGATATCACCTCTCTTCACTCTTTTAGTGGTTCATTATTCATTCTCACTCATGCTCACATTCCTCCTCAACGTTCCCTCAATGGCTGTGTCTCTCATGGCATGCATTTGCCCTCTGAAATGCTGAAACTCTAGACTGGCACATTCTACCTGTGCTTAGCTCCTCTCTCCAAAGGGCCTCATTAACACACACATGGAGGTTAGAGTAATAAGTGCTGTATTCATTTTTATTTACACATTACTTTAATCACTCGTACCTCCTTATTTCTCCATCCACTGACACCTCTGTAATTCATTCGTCACCTCGGTGCCAAGCATCACAGGATTTAGGAGTTGACATCCAAGTAGCCCAAGCTTTCTTTCATGCATGCGTGTGTGTGTGGTCAAGTTTAAATGTCCTTGTGAGAAAAAATATCCCCCATCGACAGATAGGTCTGACATTTGTAACGGTTTAATTTGTGAGGACATTTAACAGAATTGTGCTGGATTATCAGGACAAGACGTAGTGTATATGTTTTGTGTGTGCTTGTGTTAAGTGCTTTGACGACACAAAATGTGTATTAGCTGTACTTTTTGTACAATTAAGAGCCAGCAATTTTTTTTATTTATTTATTTATTTTTAAATAATGCTTACTGGGAGTACAGACTGGGATAAAGCCTTGAGTTTACTTATTCACAGTAAGTTTTAATTTGAACAGTTAACGTTTGCATGTGATAATGTAATTAAGTAAAAAATATTATATGTACAGTAACAATATACAGTGGAACCTCGGTTCTCGACCACCTTGGAACTCCTCGAATTTGGTCGAATTTGACTAGAAAAATGTCTCTCCTCTTGCCACTTGCCCATTTGTTTGAACTTGGGTCGAGCTGCGTGACTCATTCCAGCTGAGACTCTGTTCATGATTCATGATTCCCAATTCAGTACACAGTGATTCAGTCCCACAACAGCTCTTTCTCAGTGAAGTTGTTTACATGTATTTTTAAATCTAAAGTACAGCATTCTTAGTGCAACCAAGTTCCCATGCGTCCTAAAATGGTTAATGATTACAGCCAACCAAAAGGAAATTCAGGTCCTCCGGATCACTTTCAGGCTATTGTAGGTTACCTTTAGGCAATTGTAGGTTAATGTAAGTGTTTTAAACAGTAAGGTCATCCGCTATGATAAAGTATATAAAACTTGTCGGTTCATGATGCATACTTATGATGGATTTGTTGGAACGTATCCCCTTTGTAAATCAGGGTGCACCTGTACAATACAACTCCATTAATACATATAATGCCTTATACAGTGTGGATCTTCTGGAGGTCTGGAATGGATTAATTAAATTTACATTATTCCTTATGGAGAAAAATTTGCTCGGAACTCGTCGTTTTCGGTTCTCGACAAGCCATCTGGAACGAATCAATGACTAGAACCGAGGTACCACTGTACATTCGCTGTAGTACAGGAGTTGTAATGACACACACAACAGCCTGTGGTGCAGAAAGTTTTGTTAAACACATGCAGAGTCAGCGTGAACAAACAATGAGCAACGTTTGGCTGGCGCTGCACACGTTAGCACCGAGGTACATTACACTATTGCTTAAGGGAAATTGACAAGCCTTCTGGAAAGAATTACCCACTGTACATGTATTAATAACATGAGCGCCAGCCAACACCATCCAAAGATATGTCAAAGATGGACAAAAATGCAGGACTTGATAAACAAAAACACACTGTGCACGGAATAAACTTATCTACAATTTATAACTTTGCATTTACATTCTGGTATCACTAATGATGTGGACAGTAAGTGTATACCTTGTTGTGTATACCCCGGTACAACACACTACCATGTCATCGTCGCTGCCGTGCTGGTTGTCTGTCACCCAAATATGGTCCGTGACTGAAACCATCTGTGGTCACAGGTAATAAAAAGTGCAAGTACTGCATAGTAGGTGTGTGTGGAAATATGCTTGTGTGTATGTTTGCTTGTTTGTATATGGTGACTGGTCTCAGTTTCACTGCAGTTGCTGCCAATTCTCCATCTGCTAGCATGCCTTCAATCTGACATCAGTAGCCCTGGAGAGAACGCCACTCTGCGTGTGGGCGCGTGTGCATGGGGGAGCGTGCTGCATAGGCAGGTCACACCGACCGGGTAACATGCAAAAACAAGTTTGAGTTTGTTTGCTTATCTGCATGCTTCTGTGTGTGTGTCCCACTATTCCCACGATTTTGACATCCCAGAGCATTTATTGTTTCAGCAAACTATCCCAGGATGCTTCAGACTTGCTAACAATTAGCTGTGAACACACTCTCAAGTCTACAATGCATAGTGTTTTTTCGGTAATTATTTCTAAATGATCAGTTCTTTGATATTTCGTAAAAGGCTTCCAGATCTGCTTTCTGACTGTTTACAAAGAGTTTTAAATTTTTTTGTTGACATTAAATATGGTGAAGCATACTAGGTTAGGGAAGTTAGAATTGTCTTGCCAGTTCTGACTTTGGATAGTAAATAACGTGTGTGTTTGTGTGTGTGGTGGGGGAGCCATTTTTATACATCACTGTGGGGACCTACGAACTGCTATAAACTGCTTGGATAACTGCTTTTTTAAAATTTTTATTTATTTTTTAAACAGATACTGCACCTTTTCTTTTGAAAAACTGTAAGAGTCAAAAGATCTCTACTGGGTTACTGAGGTTAAAGTTAGGGTTTGGGCTATGTGTAAGTGTAGCATTAATTAGCTAAAGTAATCATTGTGATGTTGGAAAGTCTCCACTAGGATAGTGAGACAAACGTGTGTGTGTGTGTGTGTGTGTGTGTGTGTGTGTGTGTACACGTGTACGTGTACGTACCTTGGTTATATTTCTTTGTGGAGGCCAAATGTCCTCACAACAATAGAAAGATCTGACATGTTTGATACTGTAGGGTCCCCACAAGGAATTTTTTTTTGTACAGAAACTGCAACTTTCTTGCAAAACAACTCAAAAGATTTGCTTTAGGTTTCTGAGTTTAGGTGTAGCATTAATTAGTTCCAGTAATTAGTATGTCAATGGAAGTGTGTATGTGTGTTCGTTTCTTGTCTTGCTGTACCAGTGAGAACAAAATGTCCCTCAGATGATAGGAAAACCTGGAATACTTACTAGTGAGGACCAGTTTCTCTGGTCCTCACTTCTTTAACTGCATTTTTTTTATTATTATTTTTAAATATCAAGTTTTTATTTGAAAAACCAAAAGACTTGCTTTAGGGCATTGAGGTTAAGGTTAGGGGACGGTGTAGCATTAATTAGCTGCAGTAGTCCTTCTTTGTCATTCATGTCAATGGAAAGTCCTCATAAGGATAGCGAGACAAATGTGTGTGTGTGTGAGAGAGAGAAATGTATAGGTCATTATGAGGACCCACAGGGATCGAGAGAGCTGATATTTGTTACCTTGATTGCACATTCTGTTGGTCTTTATAAGACCGATTGCTTTTTACTAAAATAACTTTATTTTGAAAAAAGACAAAACACTTACTGGGGTTACTGGGGTTAAGGTTAGAGTCAGGTGTAACATTAATTAGCAACAGTAATATTATACCATTGGTAAGCCCCCTGCCTATCTGTCTGTGCATCAGTACGTGTGAACAAGAGAGAAAGGGGATATATTGTGGAGGATGGATTTCCCTATAGGTTGTACAGAATGCCATAATGAGTTGGGACTATTTTTGTAGTGTATTGCAGAATTGCCATTCCCAGTACATACGGATTTGTGTGTGCGTATTAATGTGCAATAGTGTGTATACTATTGAATATATGCACATATTTGATATGGCAATATTCGATATGGGCTTCTGTAATACTTGCTCTAATCACATATGTATTGAACTTGTTTTAGTAGATTTCTGGTGAAAGCATTTTAACTGCACATAGTCAGAATAACGAAAACTTTTAGTAAAGACAATATACTAAAATCAAATAAAGGCGTTATTTAAAAAAGTTCTTTTTTGCTTTATTTTTTTCTGGGTGAAAATGTGGGGACTGGACATTCAACCAGTTAAAATGCTTAGTTTTTATCTGTAGACCTCTCTGACACAAATTATTTTATGTAATCTAAAAAGAAAAAGTATTCAAATATCAAGTTCTAATATTGTATCAGAGGAAGCCATTTTGTGTCACATGGGTTTTCGGGGCCTATACCTATACTCGGAGAACATAGGGTACGGGTATAAGTGCACCTTGGATAATGCCAGCAGTCCATCTCTGGGCTGGAATCTGTATTATCACTTAATATTCAAAATGTTATGTATCATTACAAGTAGTCATGTACAGAGCTGAAAACTCAAAGGCAGGTTTGTTTTTATGTTTGTTGTTATTATTAATATTTTTAATGCCACATAGTGTAATGAATATTGATTTTGCACATGCATAGTGATTACAGATCACTTGTGTAATGTAACTAGACACTGTGAAATAGCACATGGCTGATTGTGTAGTATTCCGGGCCAGTTGCCTCCATGTCAGGGCAACCGGACTCCATTCCAGGCTTCACTCATGCTTTCGTTCATTCCTGATCTGGCTCTGTGCCTTATTGATCCTCTCACCTGTTCTGCACTTCCTCGAGCACATCCTGATCTATTTAAACACATCTGAAGCGACTGGTGAGAAGCTATGCGTTTTTAGATTTTTTTTTTTTTTGTCCGCTGATTTCAGGTAATTTTTTGGCTTTCAGGTTTCTGTTCATATAAGTTCTTTGTTTGCATTCTGTGTTCAGTTTTCATAGCTCCACAACATCACAGTTTCAATGCAACACACAACAGTGGGCTTAGGTTCTGTGTCATATGACTACCGAATCTGGTTACAACAATAAATAACAGTTCATATTGTGCCAAAATAAGTTTCTTTTTAGTGCTAATTATCAGAGTATAATGCTACACAGTGCTCAGTCAAGGAAGTATAAACATTTAATTGATCATGGTGTTGTGGTCTTCCATTCCATCATTTCTTCCTGATATTTAGGATGAGGTTGCTTTTTTGGTCCCCCGTTGCCATGATCTGAACCTCTTCCCTATTTGCTGTTTCATCAGTAAAGGTCATCAGCAAATTTGTGGAACCTGTCTTGGCCATGCAGTCATGGGTTGTACAGAGGCTACAGTATGATGATAATGCACCTAACACAGCAAGCTACATACCAGAATGCAGCATTGTCATTTCTTTTTTAGTAAAAGGAAAAAAAGCACAGTGGTAAACCACAGTGAAGAAGCAGTAATAGCATTCAGATCCAACTTATGGAATGGTTTATACATACAGCATATGCTCTAAGCTGAACAATTTGAATAAGCTTGAATTTAAATGAAGGCAGTGTCTTTCACAAGGGGAATGGACCACTGATCTCATATGACATTTGGGGCAGTAGAGGTGCAGCAGTTAAGGTACTGGAATATTAAACAGCAGGCTCAAGATATCAAGTCCCAACACTGCCAAGCTGCAACTTTTGGATCTCCTTTATTTGCCTGGACTGTGCCTTTTAAGATTGTATCAGTACAGTATAATCTGATGAAAGTTAGTCTGGATTAGGGCATCTGTTAAATGCTTAAAAATGTAGCAGTCTGGCAGAGCAGTTTATGAAATGATTAATGTTTCTTAGAGCATACGCTACGGCATCCTGCTGTTGAGAGTAATTGAGAGTAGTTAAAGTATTGGTCTATTGACAAGAAGGTTGAGGCTACTCTGGTTCCTTGATCCAAGCCCTTACTACTTCATTGCTTGGATTGTACCTTTTTATCAGTTTCAAGTCGTGCTGGAAAAGGACATCTTAGAAAAGCTGTAAATGTAAATTTAATTTATATCATAATAATTGAATTTTCAGGTATACATTATCTTATAATACATACATAAAACAAAATTAAAAACATTCACCAGAAACTTTGCTTAGATTGTGAGTTTGAGACAATGAGTTTGTCAGACAGTGAGTTTGGGCAATAATTTTGGACATGACTGTGTTAAGTACTAATAGTAAAATTAGTAATTTTGGTACATTGGGCCACTTTTTGGTTACCCAGTCGTACTAGTACTAATGAAGTACTATAGCTATTTTACTGTCAGCTGCCCAGCGTGTGTGTGTGTGTGTGTGTGTGTGTGTGTGTGTGTGTGACTGACTATGTTTTTAGTAATAGGAACCAGTAAAATATCTGTTTAAACTGACGAGTTTTTTTTTTTTCTTTAAATCCAAGGACCTTATAGATACCACAATACGTATATAGTGGAACCTGGGAATTCAAACACCTCTTCACATGAAATTTTTTTCCCCTAAAATTTGACTTCAAACATGGGCACCCTAAATATTACACTCAATGGTGTGATCTTCCAACCACATTGCATGTAATCCAGTCCAGTAGGTGGCGATAATGCACCAATATGGTAGGCAAATTGCCATAAAACCCAAAAGAAAAAGAAGAAGAAATAGGGTGCAATCATATTATGTATATAATATTATATTATTTTGTTATTATATTAGTCTACTAGTGTGACTTCAGACACTCCCTCCGTCTCGGTGATAAGACCTGCAGAAACTGCGTTCGTCTCAGTGGCTTTAAAGTTTCACATTATTTTCATGTATTTCATGTCTTTACTTGCTGTTATTATTATTGAATGACATTCCTTTGCTTTATTAATTAATTTATTAATTATAATTAATTTTAATTTATTAATGCTTTTAATAATGAATTACATTACGAATATAGGCTTAAATAACAATCATTTGGGTTGGGGCATGGATTAATCTTATTTAAATTACTTCCTATGGGGAAATTTGATTCCTACTTTGAGCAAATAGGAGTTTGAGTGGCCTTCTGGAACCACTTAAGTTCAAATTCTGAGTTTCCACTGTATTTATATATTTAAAAGTTATGTTAGGATGCTCCAACATTGAAAACCCCAATTAGTAATTAATACCTCTCTCTCTCTCTCTCTCTCTGTATAGATACGTACCGGTATTTGTTCTCCTTCTCCCAAAGTCATCTCATGTCTCTTTTTGAAAGCGCCTTCCTCTCTCTCGCCTCTCCCGTTGCTCCCCATGTCAAGTCCCTCTTCTCAGATCTGTCCCTCTTCATCCAAAACACCGCCAACGTTTCTGTGGAGGCCACAGTCCAGCACTTCTATGACCACCTCTTCGCACTTGTACACACCCGCATTATTAACCCAGATACCACGGAGACGAACGACCGCTCAGAATGCCTGCGTGCCACCCGACATGACGTGAACCCATTTGGCCACCATGCTCAAGTCATGAGTAAGGAGTTAGCAGATGCCTTGCTGGCAGCCAGGGCGTTAACGCAGGCCTTTTCCATAGGCGGAGATGTCATGAACAGCACAGACACTGTACCACTGACTAACGAGTGTAAGCGGGCGCTTCTGAAGATGCAGTACTGTCCGCATTGCCAAGGCCTGACCTTGATACGTCCCTGTCCTGAGCTCTGCCTCAATGTGATGCGTGGCTGCTTGGCGAGCATGGCAGAGCTCAATATGCCATGGAGGCAGTATGTGGCCGTCCTGGAGGACCTCACACATATTTTGGCTGGAGAGCACAACCTGGAACTCTCCTTACTTAGAATCAGATCTCATGTCAATGAAGCCATACTGCATGCACAGCTTCATGGAGCCAGGGTCAGCGCAACGGTGAGTGGGATTGTATTCATACCTAATATAACTTGATTAACTGCTTTTCTCACAGGGCAAGGTGAACACCATTTATGGCAGATTTTGTAGACTAAAAGAAAATCTTCATTAGAACTACCCTGTCTTGTTTGAATCTCTCACTAAATGTATGACTCTTGCAGGTCCATAAATTTGGAAACTGACAATAATATTCTACTGCATAGCAATGGTTTCTAGGCTTGCTCTGGGCTTGTTTATCACCTCCTGTATGGAGTTCAAAAAACACATAAGATGTTGAATTGTCTACTCTAAGTGGCCTCTAGGTGATTGAATGGTTGCGTAACATCACAAAGATATTTAATATGGTCTTTAATGGAAAACCTCCACATTCCTTTTAGTTGAATTTCTGTTATTTGAAAGCTATGTTGAGGTCATTCAAATGGCTGTGTGACTGGTAAATCTGGAATGTTCTGAATGGGAGGAGACCAATCACGCAAAAGAAAAACAGTGTTCTCAGTAGCCTGCCAAACTACCAGCCAAGTCTCTGTCCCTTTATTGATTATTGTACACGGTGCATTTTCTTTCTTTTTTTTTCTTATGCTTGTGCTTGCACTTGATGACCTTATATAAAGACCAATAAACTTGATTATTATTTATTGTGCACATGATAGGAGCCCAAAAATGGTTTTGTTTCAACAGACACCAAAAACTCAACGATTGCATTTATAACCATTAGTATCAATGTTGAAATAATCTCTCTATTCTAGTATTACAACTAGAGATGCATCGATCGCAATTTTCTTGGCCGATTCCAATTTGTAAAAATATATGACCGGCTGATTTCGATTTTGGCTGATTCCCATTTTCTTTCTGTCTAAGGATTATAAATGATGGCATACAGAAACTTTTGTTAAAGAAAGATGGCAGGAGCTGTTGGCTTGTACCTGACTCTGTTCTCTCACTAGCTTTAGCTTTGTGGCAGTGGCCACACACATATCAATCACTGCAAACTTGCTCTAATTGTACTTTATTACAGTCTTGATAACAGCCTTTTACCAGTTAGTGCAAGGGTACAAGCAAAGACTGTTAATTGCAACTCAACTCCCTCAGTGTACACCAACCAAGACAATAAATTATACATACTGTCAGCCACTGAAAAGCAGTCTTACTCTCATAAATGGTACACCACAATTAAAAACACGCGCTGTGAGCTTTTATCAACTAATAAAAATACATGCACACACAAAACAGATCACAGATGCCAAGAACCCAAAAATAAACAGACCATCGAGGCCCGCGCTAAATGTTGGCACCAAGAAACATACGCGGAGCGGCTGAGCATTAACTGTTTAAGTTTAAAGCTCCTTAAACACAAGAACTGAATTCTGAATTAAGGTTAGTCAAAGCACTGTGGTGTTCATGTGTCTAGCCATGTTTGTATCGCTGTCTGTGTCACAAGTATAGGCTAAATGTGACCAGCACAGAACTTGTTGTATGAAAACTGACTGATTCCGGTCACCGGCCGATCGGTCAGTGCATCTCTTATTTCAACTTTTCTACTGGAGCATGACTGTGAAGATTTGCTTCTGTTCAGACAGACGAGCATTACTGAGATCAGGCTGACACTTTTTATATAGCTCACATTGTGCATGACAGCATTGCACTGTTGAAACAGAAACATCCCAAACCATCAAAAACAGCCAGACCGGTAGCTTTTCCTTGCATCTGCTAAACCCACATTCATCTGCCATCAAAAACCAACATTCATATCTCAAAAGACAGCATTTGCACTGCTCCGGATTTCAATTGCTGATATTTGGCATTGCAAATGGCGATCTTATGCCAGTGCGCAGCTGTCCAGCCACGGAAATCCAATCCAAGAAGCTTGTAGTTATTGTGTTGGTAGTGCCTTTGGAGGAAGGCTTTTCTAGTGAGTGTTTAAGCTAAACCATTGTTTAATGGGACTATGTTTTGAAATTCACTGAGCTCTTCATTACTTGTCACTACTGTGGAGACTGAATGGCTTTATGATTGATTTTATGAAACTGGGTGTGGCTGAAATAGCCAAAAGCATCAGTTGGGTCCACCAGTGGGCGTCTTCATATGTTTGGCCATAGGTTTCGGTGTTTTGAATAGCAGTCTAGCTTTTTTCCCATTAAATTCCCTTAAACTTTCCTTAGTAACGGTGTTGGAACCTGATGTGTTGTTTGTTGAGACTGTTCTTTTTTTTTGTGTGTGTGTGAAAATTATTCATATGATTGGAAATGAATTTTAGCTTGCTTGGAAAATGAACTCCAGAACTATTCCAAAGCCACAAATGAGGCTGGAACCATAACACACTCATTCTGGCACCTATACCCAAATAAGCATTCACATGCATGGGAGGAAAAATACAGCTTCTCAGCTTCTTCCCTCAAATACAGAGTGCGAATTGGCCAGAGTACTTGGACTGGCTTGGTCCAAGATCAACCCTGTAGTGTGTCCGTCCTATGTTCGTAAATCCGCCTAATTCCCTCCAAATTCTTAAATTTCCGAACATGTAGATAGCTCATATTATTTGAGGTAAAGGTTAAGCTGGTTGCTTATGATGATCAGTTTAGAATTTCAAGTGTACGGACATTTACTTGCATGTGAGTATGAGTGAATGGGAAAAGAAACTGAAGAAGAAAATAACAAGCATTTAGAAGGCTATCATTCAGTAATTCAAATACATACAGTTGAAATGCCTATAAATATGACTAAGCTTCTGCTCTTACTCATCTGATTTTTTTTCTCTTTGAGTCACCAATACTCCCAGAATTTTCTTAAAGGGGTACAATATAGTTTAAAAATAAATAATTTCTGTACCAACCTCCCACACACAAAGCAAAGCATAATAACACACAATAACAAAAAAACTCTATGGCACTGATTTATTAAGACTCGTAATGCAAAGGATTCAGATATTTTAATTATTATTTATTGCTTTCTGTACACCTTTTATGTGTATTTTTGAAAAATTGCACAACATTTTATGGTTTATATTAAAAGTGAATGAAAAGCATTAAACTACATTGAGCTAACCGACAGCATATTTAGAGCATACAAAACCATTGAAAATTCAGTTCTGCATTCACACTTGGATCTCTTCCCTGCTGATCTTGGTGCAGTCAATGTCAAATATGACAAGTTTTCAACAGGACATTAAGACCATGGGATAGTGGTATCTAGGCAATTGGAATTAATCAACGCTGGCTGTGTATTGTTGGACATCAGATGCAGAGTATAAACAAAAGTCAGCTGTAAAATATTTTAAGCTCAT
>JAJAGP010000735.1:0-188951 GCA_025084515.1 Ancistrus triradiatus | reverse complement strand
GAATGATATAAAAGAGTTACATGTCGGGAACAAATCAATGATTTGAATTTGGGCATATTTGTATTTTCCCATTGCATCATTACACAAAGAACAGCTTGTGCAGACGACCTGAATCAGATCCATTATCCAAAAAGCTGTATGGAAGAACATTTTTTTGAATATTTCTGGACATTTCACGTAGTGATAGACAGCCGATTAATAGCTGATTAATGCCATAGGCCGATATGTGCACTTCTGAGACCGATATTCAAAAATTGTGGAGAAAATACAGAGAAGCTTTGTTTCCTGCATTAGAACTTGCAGCTCATAAACTGGGACTACTGAGTGACTAAGAACAAAGAGATCCTGAGATTCAGTGAGGGTGGGACCGTTTATGAGAAGACAAACTCTGTTTCCAGCGTTACAACTTACTGGTTTCAACTGGAACTGGGATTAAAAACAAAAAGATGCTGCTACCATGTGCACTACTCTAACACTGTTTATTTTATTTGCATTTGACATTTTTCATTTTCCCCCCAGAAAGAATGTGAAACTGTTATCTGGTAATAAATGTTGTAGTTAAGAGCAATAAAAACGTTTTGTTATTCATAAAAAAGACAGGGTGCAAACAGAGACTGTGCATTTATAGCGTAATTAATGTTCATTTTAGTTCAGCAAATTGGTGTCTCATTTATTGTTTTTGGTTTTATCAGTTGTGATATTGGCATTATATACGTATATTGGCCATCGGTTACCCTGCTCCCTAAATATCGTCATCGGCATCATAAAAAACCCATATTGGTCGACTACTAATTTAACTTTTTCAAACCACAGATCTGAGAGATCAAGTATCAAAACTGTATGAACTGTGAGAGGGGCAAATTCAAGCTATAATGGTGAATGATAAAGTGAGGGGTTTACTTCACCAGCAGAGTTCACAGTTTGTGCAACCCATCTGTTATATGTAATTATTTGAATTTAGATTTCAAGTCAAGTCAGATCTATTTATAAAGCGCTTTTTACAATGGAGCATTGTCTCAAAGCAACTTTATAAGTTTAGATTATCTCCTAATAACTATGTCCAATCCCAAATTGAGCAAGCCTAGGGCGACAGTGGCAAGGAAAAACTCCCTGAGTTATAGGAAGAAACCTTGGGAGGACCAAGACTCAAAAAGGGACCCAACCTCCTTGGGCGGCGTAGATGATAAATCTAAGAACGAAACTAAAGTCATGGAGTCAAAGTTCGAATAACATGAAGTATGCACATCGGCATTAAGTGGCCTGTGTATGATGGGGCTGTAGCTGATGACAGAAGCAGCTTGAGTGAAGATTTAAACCACGCAGCTGGTGGTGGTGGTGGTGGTCATGCAGAACATCTGTGACACATCGTCTAGTTTGAGGTACAAATGTGTATTGTTTAACATTTGTGCGAGTGACTAGAATTACTCCATTTCAGAATTGGTTTTGAATTTGCAGGCAATACGTCCCATACGTCTAACTCAATTATTAGTCTCCATAACGTAACTGATCTTCTGCCCTCCATTTTTCTTTATCAGACTGCGTTCATACGGTGTTCAGAATGTTCTTAATAACTGTGAAGTCACTGCGTTCACAGTGCATCTCTGTCCACCTCTGCGCACCTCATCCTTTTCTGTTTTTTTTTTTGTCTTAATGCCGTGTAATCCTTTGTTTTTTTTTTTTTCCTGTCCTGTCCTTCTCAAACAGGATCATCTCTGTTGTAGTGGAGCTGAGGGATAGAAAAAGAACACACAATTTAGTGTAATAACTTTAGCAGTTAAGGTTCTGCACTGGCTATCAGAACATTGTGAATCCTGGTGGATTTGTTGGCTGTAAAAATATATATTCTGTCTGTGTTCTTGTATAATAAGTATCACCTGTGTATACAGTCTGTGTTTACATTTTATGTTGGATTGGCAGAAATGAGAAATGAAAAAGAAATCTCCATTTACAGAGCATGTTACAGAGCATTTCCCCCAAAGTGTAAGGTAATACCGAGAGTTGGTGTTTTAGTGTTTAAAATAACTTGGTGGTTGACATAACGTCCAGCACAGGTGTTTTCTATCATTTTTGACAAATATTTCATTGTAGTAGTACTGTCATTTACATAAAGAAACATGTTAGCATTTAAATGCATGTCCAAAATCCATATTAATAGTAAAAAGTCACAAATAACAGTCTTACTCAAGCATACACCTGAAAATGGCAGACACTTAAGTTCGTTCAGTGTGGAGAGAAAGAAGTATATATAATCCTAACACACAATCCTAACAATGGTGTTGTAATATCAGTGTTGGTAATATCGCCTCCAGCATGCCGGAGGGCAGCATCACCAGAGTATTAATCAAGAACTGGTTTGACATCATGTGCACCTGAACCATATTTCCCAAATATCATTAAGGTCTAAGTAGTTCCATTGCGAAAAGACTTATTGGACCACAAATTGCCTGCCATTGTTTTACACTGGAACAGTAAAATAATTGCTGGGATGGTGCCAAGATGCCAAGTTCCTTGATGATCTATTAATATGCATTAGCTGTCAGCCAAGAAAATATCCTACTCAGGAACTAACACGAGTTCTCAGTTTGGTCCCAGTGTCACATATAATACAAATCCTACAGTTTGAGAATAATTAACAAATAATAACCAAGAGGCTTGGTAGAACAAACATACAAAGAGACAACAATGTGGGATAAGCTCCTGCTCACATTTTAGCCACTGATTGTTTCTGTCCTTCAGTACATCTTGCGTCTATTTTTAGATAATGTTAAAGTTTTATGGGAGGTGTTAATATTGGTGCGTGTTCCATTTTTGCATATTTGCGAGTCATCTTCGTAACTCCAAGTTCAGTCGATATCCTAGCTTTTTTTTTAATTTATTAGTTTTGTTTGTTTGGTTCGTTTTTTTTTTTTCCCCTCTTCTTTCCTGGGTGGTGGGTGGAGTGTGCGTTAGGGTTTAAGTGAAATGGTAGAGCAGTTATTTATAGTCATATGTTTATTGCTTGTTTTGTTCATACTTGCCATGATGTTATTTGTTTTAATGTCTTGGGATACTCCTCAATAAAAAGATTTAAAAAAGGGATGGAAGAGACATCATTCTAGCTATGGTTTGAGGTGGCAAGTCTCCAGACTTCTGCAGAAGGAAAAGAGACACTGAACTGTTCTAACTAGTGTGGGGAGCTCATTCCAACACTGAGGATCCAAACACTGAAACGTCAAGATCTGGCATCCCTGAGATGATGTGCAAGCACTCAGGTCTGAATCAAAGAGTGTAAACAAAGTAGGGGAGAATGGGGATGGTTGCAACATTGCTTATTCCACCAGTTAGGAATGAGCTACAGTGCTGATATTCATACAGCACATGCTCAGTTAGTCCTTCCCCATTCTTGGAGGAAAACAGCCACATGTGATTAGTCCATATGCAAAAACTATTTTTCATGATTAAAAAGTCAGTTTTTGTCATAGTCTAAACTGTTTGCTTGAAGCACTCTGATGTTATATCATTTTAATCTGCGTGTTCCAACAGGCATAGCTTGCATATGTCAAATCTATTGTGTCCTGTTAGCATAGCAAGTTTAATCATGGCTGTAGGGACAGTTGCGACACCTTGACAACATTAATGTAAAATCTTGCATTTGCATTAATTGTAACATTGTAAATTTTGATGGTTAATGTAGAATACCTTTCAATTGTCACCTAAAAACTGCAGGCGATCTATTTTATGGTTATTCTAATTCAGAAGGTTTACAGAAGGATTATTAAATTTGTCTTGGTTTTGGTAATTTTATAGTTTAGTGGATTGTAATAATTAAACCAAACCATGGTTGTTACTTGAAAACATATTTTTCAAGCCAAATTAATTTAGTGAAGGCAAAATGATATTAAAGAATGAATTTATTACATTTTAATGAATGTTGCAACTGCCCCTGTTGACTATGGTTACGTGTGTGTACATATGATAATATATCAGTAGTTACAATTTATACTTGAACAGACATAAACTTTGCAACTGACCCTGTAACATGGGACAGTTGCAACATTTGACTATGTCTGTTAAAGTATAAATTGTAACTATATTATCATATGTACATGTGTTACAGCAGTGTGGGTGGGTAGCTGACGTGGTTTTACTGTATTAAAATTGAGTTTCTAATACAAACAGTCTCTGAGAAACTGAAGGAAATGCAAAAATTGTTGCAACTGTCCCTACTCTCCAGTACTGCAGAACATTTTGAGTTCTGAATAGTCAGGGTAAGTAACAGGAAGACAGTGGATTGATCTCAGTAAAGGAATGACATGAGAAAACTTTGGTAGATTGGCCTGCAGAATTATTAATGTGCTGTATTGGAGCAATGGACAGACCAGCAAGCAAAACATTTCCTGAAAATGAAAAGAACATGTATGAGGATCTGAACAGCTTGTCTCGTCAGAAAAGGTCACATTCTTTTGATGCTGTGCAGAAGAAATCTGTTGAGATTTGAGGTTGTTGTTGTCCAACATCACACCAATGTTCTTTGCCATGTGAGCTGGGTGGACAGTGTCTGTTGATCATTACATCAGTTCAGACTTGTCCACACTGAGCTTAGGATGGTGTTTTGCCATTCGGTGAGTATGGCAGTCAGATGCCAGTTTTGAAACTTAGGAGGTGGATGGAGGAAATTAAAATGAAAAATAAAGTTGAGTATCATATGCATAACAGTGATATGAGAAGCCGTGGGATTTAATCACTGAGCCCAGTGATTTAGTGTACAGACAGAACTGGAGTGAACCAAGAACTGATCCCCGAGGAACTCCTATGGTGGTAATCCTATGAGGTGATGAAAGTGAACCATGGTAGGATCATCATTCCAAACATGAGTACCACCAGGCAAGTGCATGGCCCCTAATGCCCAAGTTGGCAAGAGTTGAGAAGAAAAATTTGATGATTCACAATGCCAAACACAGCAGACAGATGTAAAAGGATAAGTACTAAAGACATGGTGTTTTCTAGTGATGGCAAAAGGAGGTTTTCTGAAGCAATGAGTGGGACTGTGTTGGCCTAGTGGTTAAGGTAATGGACTTTGGACCAAAAGGTCCAGGGTTCAAATCCCACCTCTGCCAAGCTGCCACTGTTGGGTCCTTGATATTTTTGTTTAGAAACATCACAGCAGCTCAGCTGAGAGAACACACAGTTTCACTAGCGTGACTTCCAATGGTAACGCTTGAAACAAGTCGAAACCCTCCGTGGGACTTGTGCGTTTTTTGACAAGTGGCGAAGCAGTCATGTGATTCGGTGCACCAAGCTTTGGATGTCACTAGTCACACGATTGCAGGAAAACAAATCAAGCATCAGTACACTGCTTCAAAGTTGTTGCTATGCTTTTTTTGACATGAGCTTCATAGCTTTGGTGTCACTCTTTTTATATGTCCAGTGTTTTGTTTGGGTTAATGAAGTGCTTCAGTTCGTATGAGGAGATCGGTTCTGTCGAATGACCTGCCTTCTAACCAGATTTGTTGATATCAAGGAGGTTGTTTTCTTGAAGAAAGGCGGACAGCTGTCCTATAACAGCACACTCAAAGGTTTTGGACAGGAATGGAAGGACACGTCAGCTGTTGAGTGATAGTTTTTTCAGTAGAGGTGTAACTCGAGCCAACTTGACGAGAGAAGGGACCAGGCCAGATGACAGTGACATGTTGATCACTGTTGTGGTATAGCATGCAAGTTTACTGGCAGTTGCCTAAAGAAGTGTGGCTGGTACTGAATCCAGTGGATGATTTGTGGCAGTGTTCAATGTTAACTTTTCCAGGCAAACGACTGGAAAATTCACTGTCCCAAACCAAGTTTCTACTGTCCCAAACACCAAATCTTTGTGTTTTAAAGATTAAAGCTAACATATTTAGTCAAGGTTATTTCTTCTTAAAATGCATATACATTCTCATAATACATGTTCCCTTATAAATACAACTGCTCAAATTCCTAATTCTATTTTAAGTACTTTCACGTTGAAGCTATAAATGACTGTATCTTATCGTTATAATTTACATGGATATTAGCTAAACATCTGCAAGCCATTGTGGTACAGTAGTGGCTACTAAGTTCCAGTTGATTCTTAAGGACTCAGGACTGTGGTGACCTAGCAGTTAAGGGACTGGACTAAGGACCAGAATGTCCAGGTTTCAAATCCCACTTCTGCCAAGCTGCCACTGTTGGGTCCTTGAGCAAGACCTTTACAATACAATACAATTGCTCGAATTGTAAGACTGTATCAATTGTAAGTCACTCTGGATAAGGGCGTTTGCTAAATGACATAAATGCAGAGGAAAAATTAGCAATTCTGCTCGTGCATATTTGGTGTAGGGGCTACGTTTTCTAAAAGCTTTCTAAATCGGCCTTGTTAGGATATTCCCTGAAAACTTTGCCAGACATCTCAGGTACAGAGGAGTAAAAATAGACCCATGAAAACTGATTTTTCCATGAGTGAATGAAGATGTGGACTTGCTTTGTTTTCACTTTGACATTGTTTGACAACATATAATAACATTGGTTTGTTTTGTCTGCACGCCAGAATGGACAAGACCAGTTTTTGCAAGTGAATTGACTTTGGGCTCAGGTACATTGTTCTGTTGACACATTGTGCACCCCCACATGAATGTGCCCGATTGTGCAAATTATTTCTGCACTGCGTTTTATTGCCCCGTGCATTCGGGCAGTCATTATTGTTGAACCTTGATTTGTGGTCATTAGTCATTACTTCATCCTTAGTAAGTGATTCAAATGTTAAAGTTGAGCGATGCACATGGGTTTGATCTGCTTTGACTGGATTATACGATGACTGAATGTTATCATTTGTGCACAATAGGTCATGAAATCTTCAGCTGTCCTATAAGAGAGGATCTTGATGGTATAGATGGATGCATGAGTAAGGAAAAGAGGGTTGAGAACAATTGATTTAAGATGAATTGATTTTGACGTGAATGAAAGCTGGTCCCCATACCAGAGAACACAGGTTTCAAGCATACCTGGATGTCTACCACAGGATGGACAAATGTTGCTATTCCAGGGCCAGGGGATGATCCTCGTTCCTGCCTCACATCCCTCAGACACAGCCAAACGTGTTATGGATGTGGAAGGCACCATCAGGATTTTAACCCAGGTCCTGGGTTAGCATATTAGAACACCGTGCCACCCAAGCGCCCATTAAATGAGTCATTATATATAATTTTGTCCTTATTTCTTCCACAGTTTATTATAAGGCTCTAATTACATTCTTTCCAAAGAATGTTAATTGCAACGTTTGCTTTTACACAATGGAAACAAGGCACTAAAGGAATACGAACACGGCAGCGAGATGGATCTGAGATATAGCAGCACTATTTATAGGGTATTGACATCGCTTTCATCACTCAGATTTACATTTGGGATCTGTCTGTTTCTTTCGCACTTCCTTTTACTTCTGTCTATCTTTAATTATGCAATAGTAGGCTTATTCACAGAATAACTCATTAAGCATCTGATATGAATAATTAGGACAACAGAAATGTAAATGTAGAATAGTAACACTTGGGGCTCCATGGGTTTCTTGGAGGTACCCACATTCTCAAGACATGCATTGTCTAAATGTTGCTGTGTGTGTGTGTGTGTGTGTGTGTGTGTGTGTGTGTGTGTGTGTGTGTGCCATGTGAAGGACTGACATCTTGTTTAGGGTTGGGTCCTGCTTTATGCCCTGTGAAGTCAGTTAGATCCTGGTTCTCCATGACTCAGAATTAGATTAAGTTTTATGGAAAAGGAATGAATGAATAATGGCACTTCACTGGCCCATCTTTCTGCTGGCTTGGGTCTCATGCATGCACAATAGGCTGTGTCTGAGCAAGGACCACTACACTCCCCCATGCTGCAACTGAGACCCCTCCCGAGCCCTGCGATGGACTAGTGCCCAGTTTAAGGTACATTATCACATCTGTGCCCTGTGAATTTCGTTACAGGAATAAGCAAACAAGAACAGGATAAGCCAGGGCCAAATGGAAAAGGGAAACCGTGTTTTAAGTCAACATATCGAACATTTGTCTCTGTGTCTGCATGAGGGTGGAAATTCTAAGGTCAATATTTGAGCAGCAGAATAGATTTGGATGGATTTGGCAGAAATAAGCTTATCAGTGACGGTGATCTCTGGCCTAATGTTGACCTGCTATAGACAGAGGATTTTTTGTCGGACACAGACGTCAGTATTCATCACACTATTGGTCAACAGCAAGACCTTATACATGCAGTACATCATGGGGTAAGTCTAGGACAAATTGATGTGTGTAGATTAAACAAAAGAAGCCATTGCACAATGTGGCATTGATATTTCTTATTATCATTGGAACTGGCAGTCCAATCAAGACCTTCACAACAATCCCACAGCAGTCTTCCTTCTCCATCATACTATATGTTTGGTTCTATGCATCTGGGTAAAAGTTGCATTCACTGGACATCCAAACATTTAAATTTGTACAGCATTTAGCAGACGCCCTTATCCAGAGCGACTTACAAGTTATACAGTTTTACAATCCAAGCAATTGTGGCTTAAGGGTCTTGCTCAAGGACCCAAGAGTGGCAGCTTGGCAGAGGTGGGATTTGGATTTAAATCCTGGACCTTCTGGGCCATAGTCCAGTACCTTAACTGGTAGGCTACCACAGTCCTTGATTCTTCCGTCAGTCTGAAAGATGGTGAATCCTGATACATCAATCCTGAAAATGCTCTTTACTGCTCCAAATTCCAATGGTAGAACCAATTCAACCAAAGCTTGCTACTGGGTGCAGTGACCTTCCTCTTGTTTACAGCTGCTTGGCAATGGAAAGCCAACCTATAATGCTTGAACTGTTACTGCGCTGATGTTTTTTGGAACTACATATAGAGTGATGAATCCATGAACAGTCTTCCAAGCCCCATCTCTAGGAAATTGTGTAGTGTATTGTATTGCGTCTGAGCTGTGGCATTCTCCTGGTGCCTGCCAACTGACTTGGAACAGTGGTATTGGAAAGGTAACCTATAACAGCACCATGTTGAAAGAGTATGAGCCCTTCGGCACGAACGATTCTGTTTATCTTTGGAGTTCAAATAGTTGTATTCTTTATTTTATGCACCTGTGTACAATGGATGTGGCTGAAATAGTTACACAAGCCAGACTGGTGACTAGTGACACACTTAACATCTGAAAAAATTTAGAGAGAATTTTAGTCGTATGGGGCTTTCACAAAAGGAAAAACAGACCTCAGTCTGACATTAAGGGCTATGTTTGATAAATGCAGACATTTGTGTGTTTATAGACCCCCTAAGCTGGCTGGATAGTTCGTTTAAAAACTCTGGCCTCTGGCTAATTCGTTTAAAAATGCAACCGAGGCCAGGAGAGAAAATGTGTGTAGTGCAGACTGGTCAGGGATTTGGGTTTGTATATGTGTGCATGTGAGAGAATCGAGTGTTTTCTAGGAACAAAATGTATTGTTTTAAATCAGTGGCGTCAAAACAGATTCCCTGGCAAGACTCGCTGCATTCTCTTGATCTTACTAATGCAGACTTGAGTGCAAGCAGGGATGAAAAGGCTCAAGTTGTCAAGCTGTTTTTGTCAGTTTGTTATAATATTTATCATGCCTGAAATTATACAATTGTTTCGAACAGCCTTGTAAGTGTGAAGCACTCTAATGAAGCCGATAATTTAGTCAAGCTGGAATGTATGATAACACTTCTAAAGAACGTATGAGACAAGGACTCTCTAAAGCCAAAAGTTTGTGGACATGCAAACATTACATCCAACAATGATTTGGGAACATGACTGAGGTTGTGCACTGATGTTGAACAATAATCCTTGGGTCACTGTCGGCATTTGCGGTTCATCTCAGATGTGTCTGGGTTGAGGTCATGTCTCTTTATGGATTTGTTTAAGGAGGGCAAGGCAGCAGGTTGGTGACTTGACTCGTTGTAGAAGTGGAAACCTGTTATGAGGTGTTCAGTACAATCCATTCTACTGCTATGGTTTTTTTTATAGTGATTACCTGTATGCAACATACCTGTATGCCTTATACTATGAACCTTTTAGCAGTGAGCGTGTGGAAAATGCTTAGAGATCACTAACTAGAAGTACTATTTGTCCACAAGCAAGATTAGTTGTTAGTTCTGTTGCAGTCCATGAGGCATGTTTTGGCATGGCCAGAGCTCAGATTTGAACCCTACAGAGAATATTTGCTCTTACATTAAACACAAACTAACTGGGAAACATTTGTAACTACTCTCAAGTGTTTGAAGCCATTGCATTGAGGAACAACACTGAATCAGCAATGTTGGGTTTGGCCCAGGAGTGCATATTCATGCTTTGATATGAGATGAACTATAAAAAATCTATTAAAAAAATTGAAGCATAGCATTAAAACTATGGATCATTTGTATCGCTGTGTGTTTGGCCTTTCTAAGAGATTGGGCTGTAGTTAATATATAGTGTAATAATTGTACTGTGACAGATTTACTTGTTTTGCTTCTGTAATCCATCATATTAAACCACAGAGGTCACATTGAGCTATGAAGATAGCCAGGGGAAAGGCAATGGGAGAAAGCTTAGTGCATAGAATGTAAACCAGCAGTGGACAAAAGCTTGAGCCTAATACCCACCATGCATTGCAGTGAGGGGCCAGAGGGGGCTGAGAAAACTGGGATGCTTCTGTTGTTGATCCTTACACAAATAAACATGCAATCCGGACCACTGCAGCACGTAGCAAGTCAATACCCCCACTGTGCAAAGAGAGATGCCAGTGATCAGTGGAATCAGAGAGCTGGTCACTCCCAGCGAGAAAAGTATTGTGGATCAGGATCTTGGCAGTGCTCGGTCCTAGCTTTAGCCAAGAAATAAGTTAGAACCACATTCATTTCACCCACTGTTTTTATGCCACTGTTTTTATGGTCTTGCAGCTATTCTTTACTTTCACAAGCATTTGCTTGGATTCACTCAGGATCCTTGTTGTTTCAAACTGGTGTTGCAAATGGATATGGAGAAATGAAATTATTTGAAACATCAGTTGATGTGTGTATGTTGTTGATGCCTTTCTCTGCATCATCAGTTGACCTGGCACATAGGGCATCAACAAAATGCAAATCTTGGAAACTGAAGTAAGAACATGATGATGGCAGTATACTTTGTTTGCACAGTTTAGAAAGAATGGCAACACCAGGTTTTTGCAAAAATAGAAAAAATTTAATTAAAACATTAAAAAGGGCAGAAACTCAAAGGGTTTTGTGTTAAGCTATAACAGGTACACTTGTCATTAGGAATAATTCCAGCATAATTCATTCATATAACTGCAAGAAAACATTTGCTAACCCTGTGTAATTCCAGTTATTTATGCGTTAATTATCCATAAGGCCCTTGCTTAGTGGCAGCTTGACCCTCAGTCTGCAAGTCACTCTTCCAGTACATAACCACTGCGCCACCACTGGCTCGTAAGCAAACGCATTACCTTTATTTCTGTATTAATTAACCATAAAATGTGTTTGATCTTCATCAAAGACGATTTCAGACCGTATTCAGATTGTCCTACAGAACTGCTTTATATTCATTTCATTCATACACTTTATCTGCTTAATCCTTAACAGGGTTGTGGGAGAGCCGGTGCCTAGCTGGCGACATAAGGCGCAAGGCAGGAACTGCTTTAAATTCTCTTATAAACATTTCAGTACACAGAATTGATGCCAACTTAAATGATACTATCCAAGCAGTTGAGAATTAAGGCCCTTGCTTAGGAGCCTAAATGTGGTAGCTTGGCTCTCAGTCTACAGGTCACTAGTCCAGTACATGAACCACTGAGGTACCACTGGCCCATAAGCAAACAAACTGCCTAACACAAACAACCAGATTTAAATCTTAGCCCTGAAAAGCTTCCACTGTTGGACCCTTGGGCAATGGCCCTAACTCAACTTAATTCTATGTTCCAAGTGTATCTTGTAATATTTTGCTTAAACATAATGTTTAATCATTCACAGATTAAGGTTTTTTTGTCCCCAGCCCCCCACCTCCCAAAAGTGTGTTCCCATTAATAAGATGAGTGAAATACTGCTTTCAAGAAGAAACTGCATGCATTTATGGAGGTTGTTTTATAAGGACAGGGCAGAAAATTGATTAACTTCCTTGTTGTGAAGGTGGAAACCTATGAATGTGTCTAATAGAGAGTCCCTATGGTCTTTAGTACAACCCATTCAACTGCCAGTCTTCGTCTATGGACATTCCATGCCTGTTTGCTTCATATTAGGAACCTGTTGGCAGTAACCTATGTGTATAAGAGATCAGTTAAACTTTTGATCATATAGTGCAAATGTACTCTGAATTGGCAACTTGTATATTGAAATAGTGCATATCCACCAATATAATGTAGTTTTGCTTGAATGTACATGTTTGTGAAATAACACCCCTCAACCACCGAGTTACATCATAACTGCGTTGTTTGAGAGATCATTCCATATCCCATACCGATGTCACTCCCTTCACTATGCTAACTTTATGTAGATTTAATGCATCTAGATGCATTCAGATGGTTATACAGTGTAAACAAGAATATGATCCAGCACTTTCCACTGTCAAACAGAACAGCTGCTGAACAGTAGGCAGGTGCACACATGGGCAGGCACGCGCCTAAATCAACACTTGGCAACCAAACTTTTCAGCACTGGGTAAGGAGTGGACTGGAATATACTCCAGTAATGTTTGATCTCATCCATCAAGCTGTCAGTGAAAACATTTTCAGAATTCTTAGGCTCGTACTGTTTTTTTTTTTTGTTTTGTTTTTTGTTTAACCTTTTTTTTTCTTTTTCTTTTTTTTTAATTAGCCATGTTGAAATTTTTTTGAGGACTGTTTTCCAGTCCTCACTACTTGCTTTTTTAGAAAAATGGCAACTGAAAAGAGCCAAAGACTTGCTTTAGGTTACTGAGGTTAAGGTTGGAAAGTCCTCACAAGAACAGCAAGACAAACGTGGAATAAACTAAACTTATCTCAACTGTGAATGTTTGAAGCGAGAGTGTTTCCATATCAATATTCTGCAAAATATTTAAGCAAAACTAGTGTCTCCAAAAGACTGATTTGTTTTGTTTGAATGGATCGTTGATATTCAGCAGTGATAGAAAGGTTCCATTTATAATTAACGTTACCTCAGACAGATGCATTGGACTCGACTGGTCTCGTCAACAATTACCGGGTCCATCTTACTCTGAGACCGAGATGAGACCAGATTCGAGTACTACAACACTAGGGCTTGAACCAGAGGTCATCCACTTGTACTGCAACAGGGTCCAGGATATGTGGGGTACACATTGGGGAGAAAAACAACAAAAATCATTGGTGTATGATACTAGTATGTAGTAGATACCAATAGGTAATTAACTCTTTCTTAACATAAGGTAGGGTATCAAGACATCTGTTTAACTAATATAATTCTCTAGTGTGGCATTTAAGCAGAAAACTAATACTCCATGAAATGTTAACATTTACACTTTATTGGTTTGGACTAATTAAATTTAAATTGTTGAGTCCTACCTATTCCTAAACTGTGACTTTGAGCATTGTAATCATTCAGGCTGCACCCATGTAATTTCTGAACGGCAGTTCCCCGTAATTAAACAAGTTATCTCTAAGGATTAATAGTGCAGTTGTCAAAAACTGATGAAGGCATGCTTTTCATTAGTGCTGGAGTTTTGGACCATACATGCATAACCGCGTAATGGATATTTAATTGATATGAACATTCTGTGAAAGTGTTTGGAGCTACAGCTGAGTTTTGTGCAGGGCGAATAATGGTTCCCATGCTATTCTGAAAATAGGATGCCATGAAAACATTTATCTTGGAATCCATGTCAATAAACTATGAGGAGTACAATAATATTTAGAGATGATTGTTTTCAATTTTTGGCTATCGTTCCTAGTAGTTCTTACCCACCAGGCCTGGCCAATTTCATATTATAACTAATAGACCCATGTTGATCCCTGGGAATTGTCCCAAAGATCCTATGCATAAAGATTAATGAAGACGTTGTTCAGAGGTTATATGAAATGTATCCTTATTGTATGTCTGTTGACCCGTGTGTCTAAGTCCGTATTTGAAACAGAATGTCAGTCCGGTCTGATCGTTCTTACCACAATGGTTTTATTATTAAGCTTATCTATATTCATTAATCTATATTTGTGATTGAGCTGTGAACTAAAGTCTGAGATAAGAAAGAAAGATGCTTTTGTAGGTGCAATTTCTATTTCATTGTAATTGGTTAATGCCAAAACACATACATGCCCACAACTATATGTACACTATTATAAATAGTGGGTTCAGCTATTTCAGACAATGCTACTGTTAATCAGTGTATAAAATCAAGCTTACAGCCAGGCAGTCCTCACAGACAAACTGCTAGACGAGCACAGTACATGCATTGGGTCATATGTAAGTGCTCAGTGACTGTTATTGTAGTGATGTTGAATTCTACCATTCCAGCAATTCAGTATGGCGAAATTCTGCCCTACTAGTACTAGTCATCCATGCATGCAGTTATTATAAACTGGAAATGTGTAGGAGCAATGACAGCTTGAATGCCAAAGCCTATAAAGTTTAAAACTGTGCTTGGTTGCAGTACTTACCAGCAAGTTGCAACTACCTCTACAATCAGTCATCAGTGTCAACACATGCACAGTTTGGCAGCATCTTAAAGAATAAATTCACCATGGTCATTGCCAAGTATTGGCTGGAAACCCACTGGAGGGTCAAGCAGCTGAAGAGAGTTCTCTGAAGTGATGAATTACGCTTGGCATTGACAAATCTGGGCGAATGCTCGCCAGTGATATTAACAACCGTAAAGGTCGGTGGAGGAGGAATAATGATCTGAGGTAGTCTCTGATCGCTTGGGTTGCACGTCTCTGTTCTAGTGTTTCTAACTTCCCTCCTTTTTTCCAAATTTGGCATGTCCCCAGTCTTTTATGACATCTACCGACAAGTGAATGAATCCACCGCCCAGGTGCCAATGGAAGAGGGTCGTGGGCCTATGAGAACTTTTCTCTGGCGGGCACGAAGGAACTGACAAATTTGAGAAAAATGCAAAATACAGTGGAACCTCGGAATTTAAACGCCTCTTCATTAGAACAATTTGCACATTGAACGGTCCATTTCAACTTTCTTTGGCCTCAAATTAAAACAAAAACGATGAGTTATGAACATGGGCACCCTAAATAAAATGGTGAGATCTTCTAAAGACGCACAATGAAATCCAGTCCAGTCGGTGGCCATAATGCACCAATACAGTATACCAATCGCCATAAAACCCAAAAGAAGAACTAGACACATTATGTATATTATTTTATTGTATTGTTACATTATTTATATGTATATTATCAGTCATCGGATGCGATTTCAGACACCCCTCAGTCATGCGCTGCTGTCAATTGCTGTAAAGTTTCACTTAATATTATTATTTCATGTCTTTGTATTTCAATTATTTTATGTATTTATTGATTATCATTACTGTATTACATTCATTTGCTTAAATTCATGCTTTTCATCATTAATTACATACAAATACAGGTGTAAAAAACAATCACTTGGACGTTGGGAATGGATTAATCCTATTTACATTACTTGTTATGAGGAAATCTGATTCCAACTTCGAACAAATCGGAGTTCAAACGGCCTTCTGGAACCGATTAACTTTCAAATTCCGAGGTTCCACTGAAGAAGCATTTTCACTTGTGATCTCAGACTTTCCCCCACTGTATATTAAACATTCAACTTTCACCCAGTTTTGGCATTCAAGTGAAATTCATTGATTTCATTTCACTGTAAAAATCAGAATCTCTGCTAGAGCTAATGAAAGAAAAAACACCAACATGGTACTTTTCAAATTATTTCCTGTTGTCCCTTTTTGTCAGGTGGATAAAGTGTGTGGCCAGTCTACAGCAGAGAGCCGCAGTGCTTTGCCCACCAGTATGAAAATGATCTCCACAGTAACAGAAGTCCCACAACCCACTGTCAACCAGTCAGACTCCCCGGTCATGGAGAAGCAGGGAAAACTATCTCAGCTGCGCAGGTAAGTCATTTCAAGTCTTATGTGGATATATATTATGAAAATTGATTATTTAACAATTGAACATTTACCATTTCACAATTCTAATGCCAGTTCCTCGAGGATGCCCAAAGTAGATGGAGCAGCAAATTAATAAAGTTATTAATAATGTCATGACATCACACTTTAAGACAGTCGACATGTCACATGACGTGTTTTTTAAATATATATATATATATATATATATATATATATATATATATATATACCAACCTCGAACCAACAATTTTTCAATATTTCATAAAACGTGGTTATGTAGATATAAAGTGCCTATAGAATGTCATCATACTCCATGGGATCACATCCTGCTAATTATATTAGAATTGAATCTAATTTGAACCAGCTGTAGTTATACACATTATTCCTGAGGATTTCAGAGTACCATCCAAAGAGTTACTGTGGTCGCCTCGGTTCAATCTTGACCTTGGACTTCGCCTCTATGGCTTTTGCTTGTCCTCCCAGTGTCTGCAAGTGTTTACTCCTGGTACTCTGATTTCCACTCACATTCCAAATACGTGTGTTAATTGGTGTTTTTAAAGTGCCCTTATTGTCTGAGTGCGTGTGCCCTATGACGGATTGGCGCCCTGTCTAGGGCTGTTCCTGCCTTGCGCCCTGTGCTGCCGGCTAGGCACCGGCTTTCTCGTGACCCTGACCAGGATTAAGCTGATAAGAAAATGAACGAGTTAGTAAATCCAGAGCATTATTCAGAATTTAAAAGTGTAGGGCTGTGCTTCTAAAGTGGATAACTAAGCGAGGATGACTTTAAAGGGTTTATAAGTCTGGTTAAGTTTTTTTGGGGGGGTGGGGTGTTCCAATGAAATCAGAAACGAGATTAAAAAACAATCCCTGAATAAGAATAAGATGTCAAAACGGTCCCCAGGACTAGTGTTGTTATAAAACTGTTGTTGGATAAAGCAAGCCTGAGGTGGAATAAACTAAATCATCTTCACATGTATCTCGCTTCACACCTCACTTTCCCAGTCAAGTACAACAAAGCAAAGAGTGATGCTAATCATGCAGTGGCAATATGACATCATTGTCCAACATGGATACAGACACAGTTGTTCATGCCTGCGTTTGATGACCGACCCGGCTGGAAAGCATGTCAGGGCTCGAACCTGTGATGCTCTTGCATATTACATTGCTATGCCACCTGAGCACCGACATCAGTTACTTGATTGGACACAAACAAATAACTCACTCCATAGGGGTGTTATAGCTTACGATTTTTGCGATCTAGAACTACAGAGTATTACTGTATTACTGTAATCTTACAATCCAAGCAACTGTGGGTTAAAGACCTTGCTCAAGGACCCAACAGTGGCAGCCTGGCGGGGATTTGAACCGTGGACCTTGTGGTCCATAGTTCAGTACCTTAACCGCTACCACAATAACCAAAAAAAATAAATAAATAAACGAATTTAAATAAGCTGGCATTTCTTTTATTATACTGTATAAAAATGTATTGTGCAAAATTGAGAATATTTGTCATGAAAAGTGTTTCTATCAGGATCACTTTTGGCCCGCATCATCCTCTATAGCCATTTATGACCCATTTCACTTCCCACAGCCAGCTGCCTAATTACTTCTGACCTCCTGTTTTGCTATTTACACCCTCATGTTTCTGGTATCTTCACCTCCCTGATGGGTGTGTCCCCTTGTATTTTGTCTTTTGGCTTCTTGGTCCCTCTGCTGGTTTGTCTTATTCTGCTTGCCTTTGTATTTATTCTGTTTACCTTTGTTGTTGTGTGTAGCGTAACTTTGTCTTGCCTATAATTTGTGACGTGTCAGGCCATTTGGTGTGGCTGCTTAACTGTGTGTGTCTGTGTTTGTGTGCATCCAGGTATTTACTATACTTGTGCACACCACATGTCCCCTGAAGGATAATTAACCTTTGTGAATTTTATAATTGTTGCTTGTTTACAAAAACTGCAATTCTGTTTAGAAAAAGCAAAAGAGCCAAAAGTTTTTGGGTTACTCAGTCATTTCGCACGGTCACCTAACAGCGCCAGAGATCCCCAGTTTGATCCCGACTTTGGACTCTGCCTAAGTGTCCTCTTCATGTCCTCGTGGGTTTACTCTGTCTGCAAAAGACATTAGGTTAATTGGTTGCTCTAAATTGCCCCAGTTTAAATGTGTCTGACTAGTACTGATGTACCCTTGCTTCTGCTGTGAATATGCCATGCAGCAAATGTTTAAATAAACAAACAAAACAAACCTTCAGGTTACTGAGGCTTAAGGTTAGGTTTAGGTGTAGCATTACTAAGCTATACTAATAATTTCAGTGGAAAGTCTCAATAAATGCATACGCTTCCCAAGACTGTGCGTGTCTGTTTGCGTGTATGTGCACCTTCACCTGCGCCCTTCCTTGTGTTTGTGGTTAGTTTAGTTTGGTAGCCCTTTGTTTGTTTTGTTAGTCTTGGTATTGTGTGTCTGTTCCTCCTTCCTGTTTTTATTAGTAGTGCATCAGCTTGCCTTGTTTGCATCTGGTGTTTGTGCTTCACCTTTGTCTCCCTGTTGCTGCCTCTATCAAGTCCTCACTTGTATTTTGTCATTGCACTGGGCATTGAGTGCCTTCGAATGCACTTAATAATCCGATAACTGCAGAAAATCAGTTTTTGTCAGTAATCTCGTCAACGAGAATATGCTACATGTACTTGAAAAATAGTTTACATGGCTCAAGCAGCAATCGGATTTCTTCTTTGCAATCAGCTAATAATCTCACAGAAATGTGACATAAACTTCAAAATCGAATATTAAATAATCAAATTATTTGTTTTATCGAGTATATACTGCGTTGCAGAGTCTTCACGAAGTGTTTGGTAGCCGTTTCGCTGCTTTTAATTCCGTGGCTCGTTTAATTCAGGGGTTGCCAGATCCCAAGAGAAAAACCCCGTCACGATCAATGCAAAATAAAGCAAAAATAAAGCCAAATCTGTGGTTGAGTGGACCTGGCAACCATGTCAGGTTAGGAAATCGGGTAACTGGAATACATGCTATGGTAAATCTGATTACTGTGGTAAAATCAAGCGCTCTCTATCAGATTTCTTAATCTGATTTCTAGATTGGAGTAGTAATAATAATTAGACAAATCTGACTATGATCGGATTATTAAGTGTATGTAAATGCACTAACTGCTTCGGTCTTCCCTGTGCCCTGATGTGCTTTTGTCTTTCACTTTGTTTAATTAAACCCCTACCTGAACTGTGTCTGCCTTTGTCACCTTCACCGTGACCATTTGTGACAGTATTGTTACCCCTGTCACATAACGTTTTAAAATTAGTAAATACATTGTCTTATTAATATCTTAACAAGCTGTTTAGTGAAGATCATTGTGGTTTTGGAGACAAAACACTCGTTCATGTCAGCGTCCAACAGAAACAGTTGGAATGAACCACAAACCCACATTATCAAATGAAATCCATCTGTTTGGGGATACTAATGTTAAAAACTGGTAATTTAACCTTTCTGCAGTTAAAAAATGTACACTTTATAATCCATATACGAACTGCTGTTAGAAACTGGATCAGTAATTCATTTTAGCGATACAATAATAATAAGCAATAAAACCGTTCAATCAGAAATGACAATTACTGTAAACATAAGGTTCATTTCTCTCAAAGGATAAATGGTTTTATTCCATTTTATTTTTTAATCTTCCTTTTAAAAAGGTAAGAATCTTTTTTTTAGTCTTGAATTGATATAGGCAGCAAAAAGAACAATTGTGTAAGAGAGTGGTTAAGAAAGTGGTTAAGTTACTGGACTCTGGACCAGATGGTCCAGGGTTCAAATCCCACCTCTGCCAAGCTGCCACTGTTGGCTCCTTGAGCAAGACCCTTAACCCACAATTGCTTGGATTGTAAGACTGTATCAATTGTAAGTCGCTCTGGATAAAGGTGTCTGCTAAATGCTGTAAATGTAAATGTACAGTGGGGGACTACTTACGGTTAAAGTACTGGACTCTGGACCAGAAGGTCCAGGGTTCAAATCCCACCTCTGCCAAGCTGCCACTGTTGGGTCCATGCTTGGATTGTAAGATTGTACCAATTGTAAGTCGCTCTGGATAAGGGCGTCTGCTAAATGCTGTAAATGTAATGTAAACGTACAGTCAGCAACATCAGGTATATTGCTTAATGAGTAACAGCCAAAAGAAAAAACAAAGGAATATTCATATGTAAATATATAATAAATATTGGTTATAATATCGGCTAAAATTCTAATGTTGGGCCGATGCCGATAAATGAAAAAATATATATAAAAAAATCCACATGAATATGGTTTTGACTACCACTCTGATAGCTAGTGTTCAAACAGTTAGCAATGTAGCCAAATTACCTTTAGCTTTACCTTTAATAAAATAGCTCAGAGGCATATACAGGCAATACCCAGCTTTCACTGGGAATTGTCTGTAACAGGCTTGATGTTGTAGAGCTTAAAATGTGATTTACAAGGATCAAGATAAAACCTTAAATATCACAATCCCCATACCTCAGTCTATGTTAAATGGTAAGATGTGATATTGTGCTGTGATGGCTAATTTGACCCTCCGTACAATCTGTATCAGGAATCCAAAAGATTGGAATTCACAGGAAGATTAAGATGATTGCTGGCATCATTCTAGCGGATCTTATCTCACCCCTGGTGGACTGACAGCAACTGCAGCCGTACTTGCTTTGCTCAGTGGAATAGACAGCAGCGCCACATGCACATGCCTGTGTCACTCACAAAATAAATGTTTCTCGCTGCTTAGTCACACACAGACATCCAGGCTCCTTCAGTAAACGTGGCCTTGAAAGTGAGAACCCAAAGTGCATGCCGTATAAATGTTTTACCAGGGCTTTTGATATCTTCCAAACACCACACATAAGCACAGTGGTACCCTGTGCTGGAGCGCGAGCACTTCAGATCCATATCGCGCGCCTGGCAGGCAGAGTGTTGTGGTTGGCAATGCGGGTCGTTGGAGAACTGAATGAGATTGTCAGTGCTAGATGGAAAAGACTTTTCTGACCACATTTTGCATCTGAGCAGAAGCCAGAGAACAGTTAGGCCCATGATAAAAGGCACGTGATAAATAATTTATAAGACAAGCATCCCAAGTGGAATTCCTCATTGTAAAAAATTATGCACCAGTGCTGTTCAGGAGCACCTCACAAACCTTCTTTCGGAAATGTTCTGACCCAATCATCTGGTCACGATGATTTCGTCCATGTCTGAATTGCTCAGGTTTTTATACCTATCCATTTCTCAAATATCCAATGTGTCAAATATTACAACCACCTGCTCACTTACTGTATAATTCATGCCAAACCTTGACACGTGCAGCTGTAAGCCTTCTGAAATAGTCTTATAACCCATTAAAATATATCTTTTTCCAGCTTTACTACATTTTGCAACATCAATATCAAAAACTAGAATAATGCTTTAGGGGCAGCTTGGTGGACAGCACTGTTGCCTCACAACGAGAAGGTCCTGGGTTCAATCACAGGAGGAGCGTTCTGGGCTTACTCCATGGGTTTACTCTGGGTACTCTGGTTTCCTCCCACAGTCCAAAGACATGCGTTAGGTTAATTGGAGTCACTAGGATGCCCTCCAGTGGGTGTGTGTGCATCTTGAGATGGATTGGCATCCTGTCTACGGTTGTTCCTGCCTTGCGCCCTGTGTCGCCGCCAGGTCACCGGCTCTCCTGCAACCCTGTTAATGATCATGTGGATAAGAAAGTGAAAAGTGTTCAGTTCCCTGATTTAATACTTTGCTTTAATAGCAGTCATCAATCCTGTTGGATATGTCTCCCAGCTTTACACACATAGGGAACAGTTGATCTCCTGGGATTTTCTCACACAAGAGTCTATAGTGTTTACTCTAGAGTTTACTCATTAATAAATAAAAAACAACCAGTATGTGGCAGTATCTGTGAATGGAAACACTTGTCGATGAGATCGGTCCACAGAATTGCCAAACTGGTTCAAGCTGACCATAGAAAGGTCATCATAACTACTCTATACTACTCTATACATGCAAAATCAGCAAAAGCCTCAGTGTGCCTCAATCCAGCATGTCAAAATCACCTCTGTGGTATCACCATGGCCTCAACTGGAGCTTTAAGAGTGTCACGCAAGTGATAAGTCTCATAGCTGTTACGCCGTTGCTGCCGCCCACTTCTACTTCTGCTTTTGATGCCGTTCCATGCTGTTGATCGATGTCCAGGCTGTGACTCTTGCTGTCTGATACTCTCGCTTTCGACTGCTGCTGTAGTTAGCCAGCAATCTGTCACACCCTCTAGGTTTGAACTTCGTTTGTGACATTCATTGAGGAGCATTGGATACAATATGCCCTTTGTTTAAGTAAAGTTGCCATTTTTGGTCTGCACCTTACAGACACAACACAATTACAGTACAAGCACATTGAGCAAAAGATGTGTTATGCTTATCGGAATGCATAACACTTCTTGAGGCACCATCCTCTGACCTCGAGGCAGATGGGCTAAAACAGCAGAAGACCACGTCAGGTTCCAATTTTGCCAGCGAAAAACACACGGGCACAGGCACACCGAAAGGAGACAGTTGATTAAGTTAACAAGGCTGGAAAAATGTAGCCTGGATTGATTAATCTTGATTTGTGCTGAGGCACACAGATGGTAGAGTCAAAATTTGGTGCCAACAGCAGAAATTCATGGACCCAGCCTGCCTGTGTCAACAGTCCAGGCTAGTGTAGATGATGTTCAATCAATCCTTGCTGAATGCCACGGCCTGTTTGAGTATTGTTGCTGAACATGTTCCACCGCTTCAGCTCCACCCAAGCTGTTCTTCCAACACTTTCCAGTGTTACCCAGATCACAGAGGGCAGTAACTCCCCCATCTGGCTGACTGAGCATGTCATGCCACCAAACTTTCCCTCAGAGGATCCTACATTGACTCGTTGTACCGGACTAAATAATACATGTATGCACATTCTTTATCTATTTTCACTATTGTCATTTTGAATTATTATGTATTTTTTTGTTTATTTAAACTATTAATATAGACTTATTAATTAGACAACTCCGTATATCATCTAAGCTGCCCTTATAACGTTTAGGGAGTTTTTTTCTTGCCACTGTCGCCCTAGGCTTGCTCAATTTGGCATTGGCTTTATATATAAGAACATAATATAAAATTGTAAAGCTGCTTTGAGACAATTCTCCATTGTAAAATAGCACTATAGAAATAGACTTGACTTAACATTTGCAACTTCCAGTTCCAATCTAAACTGGAAATAAAAATCCAGTAAGTGCTTTGCCAGTCTCACCACATAACTTTATGGACATTTTTTGAAGAACCCTAATTGCATTTTGACAGTCTGAGGTTTGAAGTTTTCGTTTGATATAATATAATGAATACATCTGACTCATTTATTTAAATAAAACTAAAAATACAAAAACATATTTTGGTCATTTAAAATTAAATAATACACATGCACAAATAAAGTTAATAGAAAAATGGAAGCATTGTGTAAATTGTTGTGTTGTTGAGCATGGATATTTGCTTGTACCTTAGAGCTTGGTGTATTTGGATTGCATGTGCATGTATTTTCCTTCAGGATCATGATGTTTTTATCCCTTGTCACTTTCCTTCTCCCTGTTTTGTGACTGTTTGGTTTCTCCCGACTCACTGTCTGCCTGCTTGCCTCATCCTCCCTTGGATTGCTCCATAACCATGTGTGGGGGGTCCGATTGTCTTCAGCTCGCTCCCTCTGAAACCCACAAAGAACCAAAAAGATAGAAGTCTGAAACAGATTGCTCGGTAAGCATGAACACTGTCACACTTAATCTCACACAGACACGGACTTTACATTTCCTTTCCTTAATAGGGTGTGTTGAGCAGCACATTGCATGCACCCATGGATGTGACTGTTTCTGATAAGTATGTGGTGTTGAATAGGATTGCAGTGATATACTGCTGTTAATCTTATCTCTCTTGAATGATTTAGTTCTGGATTTGACATAGGGATGTCAGCAGTCACTTACTAATCTTTACTCGGCATGTGACTTCATTTATTCCTCAGAACCCTCTAATACTTTGCCTAATGAAATCCTCATGTTTTATGCCCTTGGTTATTTCAGTTTGACTTTTACTTCCAATTCTGAGGTTTTCTTTTAGTTGCAGAGAGACATTTTATTTTGAGTTATTGTTGTGTATAGGGTTCTGTTTCAGTTCATCCGTCCATCCATCTATCTATCCACCAGCTTTGAGTGAATGTCTGCTAGAATTGACTGATCTATAATACTACAATAATACTACAATTTGGACAATTTGGCCCTGATTTGTTAAGATGCCACATACACTTTACTAATTTGATTAAGTAGTCTAAGATGCAGGCTGGAATTTTGGTTCTGTGAGGCGACCAGTCAGAACACGGATGGGGTGTGAATATATTATTTTTTAATGTGCTGACAAATCGCTCATTGCTTCTAAAACAAGCAGCAACGTGATTTTGCTGTTACAGCTGCATTTACCTGTTTATTTAGCAGTTTTCACATCCATTTGAGATATAGTTGCATACAAAATGTGTACTGATTGGTCACCTCACAGAACCAATTGTGTGATACTGTACTGCCCTCAGAAGATACTTCAATTAAAAAATCCTCCAGCGAGCCTAAGAGACTGAATGTCTGCAGTGGCTGTCTCAGTGACATAGTAACAGTAATTGTACAAACTGCAGCAACTAGAGAGAATACTCAAAATGATATATAAATGTATTTATTGTCGAGCACGGCATATAAATTGTGGATAAATAAGGCAAAGATCATTAATTTGATATACAAATACAATTAGTTCAATCATGCATTTCTTATCAAAATTCCACTTTCTTATCTTCATGTAGAAGTAATTCGTTTTAGAGGTTTGCTGGGTCCAAGCAGCAGCCAGTTTAAGATGGCCAAGTGTAATAATAACTTGCGTATTCCTCAGTAAAATAAAGTTACTATATAGACGTATAAACTGGTTAAGTACGAGTCACCACAACATGTACATTTGTATTTTTAAAGATCAATAAACATGATGCTCAGTTAGGATACTTAATGTTACTTTTTATTTCTTTTAATAAAAACATAAGCAGTATGTGAGACAGTAGGGGGAGAATAGGATATTGAAACATATTGACTTTTCAAAAGGGTTGGCAGTTAACAAAATACAAACTCTTGACATCTTGATCTTGAACTTGCAATGTTTCTTCTTTCTTGTATCTTCTTTTTTTGCCACCATAACTAAATTGCACAATGGTTTCTGCCCTTCACTCATATTCAGAGGGCAGTACGGTGGCTCAGTGGGTAACACCGCCGCCTCACAGCAAGAAGCTCCTGGGTTCAATCCCAGGGTGGAGCGGCCTGGGTCCTTTCTGCATGTCTTCCCCATGTTCCCGTGGGTTTACTCCGGGTACTCCGTTTCCTCCCACAGTCCAAAGACATGCACGTTAGGTTAATTGATTACACTAAATTTGCATCGACTTGAGTGTATATATATGACTAGACTTGTTGTAACCTTGTGTGTGTCACAGAAATGGCCACAGATGCTGATAGTGACATTGAATAAACCAAACTCATATTAAGGTACGCAGTCAGCAGGCTTAAGAAATCGCATTGTCCTTCTGAACTTTGCACCCTTATTGCACAATTAATTTTGAGGACATACCAAATGAAGAAGACATTTATTTTTGCTCATTTAATAAATGACAACTCTTAGTAAACCACCTTGGACATTTGTTTGCTAGTATGACCGACCCTGCATCTATTTTTACACATGTAAGCCTTCAATAAATGATGATCTCTGTGGTTTATTCTGTGTGCCTGTGTGTCAACTCATTTAGGGAATTCATGAAATATATTTGGCGAAACAAGGCATACTTCGCTGCCCTGCCAGAGATGCTGTGCGAGGGAGAGACTGTGCGAGATGAGCTCACTTGCTGGAGTGGAGATGACGTGGTGGAGAGGTGAGTCTGGATTTCTCCTTGCTTCACTGGAAATCACCTACAAAGTTTGTTTATAAAATCGCAACCTTATCCGCTTATGCTCCCTTGAAAAAAATCTAAATACTTGTGCAGTACAGTGAGATAAGACTTGAAGAAAGATGGGATTACTGAGTGAGGAAGGCATCAAGAGAAAAGAAGAGAGACAGGAAATCTATAGAAATCCAAGGAATCCACAGAAAGTGTGTGTGTGTCGGTGTGTGTGAGTGATAGAGAGAGATAGAGATACAGTTTGTCTTGGCTAGTTGTAAGTATGAGATCAGCTGTAACACTCAGTGGATTATGGATAGGTTGAAGGAATGCAGTATGTATTATGGAAGAATTAACTTTTGGTGTGCAGTCCCAATGCTAATTGCATTATAATGACTTCTGTAAGCTTCTCTGCTGGAGATGTTTAGTTTAACATTTAATGCCCTATTCTGTCATGAGCTGAATACACATTTCTGTATTTCTGTATGAATACACATTTGTGTATATATATATATGTGTGTGTGTGTGTGTGTGTGTGTATGTGTGTGTATATATATATATAAAATATGTAGTTCTACTCCGAATATACACCGATATACCGGTTGAATTTGTATATCGCCCAGCCATAAAGATCATGTATGTGGGATTAAAATAGGAGAATGGCTTTCAGGATTATAAACCATTGAGGCTTTTTTTGAGGCACTTAATAATCCGATAACTGCAGAACATGAGATTTTGTCAGTAATCCGATCAAGAAGTTTACATACAAGAAACCTCTGGATTTACATGACCCAGGCAATAATCGGATTTCTACTTTGCAACCAGTCAATAAAATCATGGAAAGACATGACTTAAACTTAAATTTTTAATATTAAATAATCATATTCTTCATTTTCTTCACTGGCTGTATACATGACCACTTGAATAATCAGGTAACTGCAGAAATATGACTATGATTGGATTATAAGTGCATGTAAACGCACTCACTGACACAATATAAATGTTTCCACTGGTGTCTTTCTCCTCTATTTTGCACAATGAGAAGACTTCATTAAGAACTTAGACAATTTTAATGTACCTGAATGTAACCTATCAATACCAAAGCAAAGAGTGTAGTTTTGTCCCCACTTATCCTGCCAGGATCATGGGGGAGTGGTCTGGTGTCTGTATGGGAGTGCTGTTTTGGGAGGGAAGTTCAGCAGGACTGTGTGGAGGTGAAGACGTATGAAAGTGTCATATTGAGAGTCTCTGCTGTGTTCAGTACTATCCATACTATTGCCACTGTTTGTGGAGATTCCATGCATGTCTGCTTCATATTATGAACCTGTTATTAGTATGTGTGGATGAAGTAACATTGATGACTAATTAGTAGGGATGTCTGCATACTTTTGGCCAGACTGTGTAAATTGGCTGCCTGTTTTATGTCATGCATCAGGTGCAGTGCCACAGACAAAAGGTCATTAGTAAAACAGACAGCGTATCCAGAATGGGTTTAATGGAAGGACAAAATGCAGTTAAAACCAATGCACTAAAAAGACTGCATCGCTGTTCCAAAGCTTTTGGGACAGCGTTCTTTAAACAGAAGAAATGCACAGCACATGTTCACATGCTTTTCCCACTCTGGATCGTGAATGATTAATTAACATGTTAATTAAGCTGTAATAAAAGTTACAGCTGATGAAAACCACATGCTATAAGTGATTAATGTGGAAATCCAGTCGTTCCCAAGGGTTCACAAACTTTTTCTCACAATCCTATTTCCTACTTGCCGCCTGTCGAAGCACGTACTTCTCACATACTCCTTTCTGTGACACTGCTATTTTTTTGAGCCAATTTCCATGGCAGCAACCACAAATGTTAGCAAACAAGGGCTGGCATTAATGTCACCGATCAGGGTGAGATGGAGAAAATGTGTTTCCATTCTGTTTGGCAGGGGATGCTGTTGTACATGTACAAATGATGTCATATGAGCATTAAACTAGCTAGCTGTAGGCAAGCAAGAAGACCAAGTTCTAACATGGGTGAGCAGTTCCATTGGATTTGTGTAAATGAAGTTGTATGACGTGTCTGTTTTTTATTCTAACCTTAGCATTTAGCACTTTTTCATGTGAGCTCGCACATGAGGACATTATGCAGTCATGTTGAGAGAAGAGCAGTGGATTTTCATACGTGGCACTGACAGAGTATTACAGAGAGCTGGGATTTACTTTTCCTCTTTCAGCGATGATCTCTGTCCATGGATGATCAGATGGATGAACAGTTTTAATAGAGCGATTTTCAGTAATGTAATATAAAATACAGGTAAAGAATAAAGAAGTCCAAACATTGATAAAGCACAAAGTAAATGTGAAAAACAAGGAAAGGAAGAGGGTTTAGCAGCTTTATGGTCACTAATCCCATTATAGATTGTATTGGCATCCTACTTTTTGTGAAGCATAATAACAAAGTGGAAGGCATTCATGCACATTACAGTGGTACCTCGGTTCTCCTGGTTCATTCCAGAATGACGAGTACAAATTTTTCCCGTAAGGGATAATGTAAATTGAAATAATCTGTTCCAGACCTCCAGAAAATCCACACTGTATAAGGCATTATATGCATTAATGCAGTTTTTGTACACGTGATCCCTGATTTATGAAGGGGATATGTTTAGACAAATCCATCGTAAGTTAAATGAGTTTAATATAGTCTATTCTTGGTCAGAACTTTATAAACCTTATATAAACAGCCGAGTTTAAAACATTTACATTAACCTACAGTTAGCCAAAATAATGAACACAAAGCTTATAATAAAGTGCTGAGAAATATTGTGTAATTTAGTGAGTAATGGATTGAAAGTGAAAAGTAAAAGCAAAGCACTTACTCTGTTGGTGAACTCAGGGTGCTAGCATAGCTGCTAATGCTAACTGCAGCCTGTATTCTGGAGTTCCTTTCGGTAGGCTGTAATCAATAACCATTTAAGGACCCATGGAGACTTATTTGCACTAAGAATACAGTACTCTAGATGTAAAAATAAAGAAAAACATGATAAACACAGCAGAGACTATTGTGACCTACTTTGAATCTGAATCACTGAATCGTAAATCATGACTCATGAATTAAATTTTGGCTGAAATGAGCCGAGCGGGTTGACTCGTACAAGTTTAAGTCAGTGCGCCGAGTACCAAGCAAATGACGAGAACTGAGACAAATTTTTTTGTAATCAAAATGCATTGAGAACCGAATTTGATGAATTCTGAGGTGGTCAAGAACCTGGGGTACCTCTGTATATTAATTAATTCTTAGACAATTGGTTTTCTCAAAACATATGGACTACAGCTCCATTACTCTGTTAGAAAATATTGTGTTAGGATGTCTTCGAAGAGCAGAAGTCAGCGTTGTCAAAAGTAGTCTAATTCCTAAGTTAGAACACATAGTTTTCCATAATATAACTTTCCTTACCCTCTCTATACTTATAGCTTGAGATTTGTGAATGGTAAAGAAATAGCGTGGTTAAACTAGATATAAATGTCTGGCATCCTGTATGACATATAAGTCTACGCATAAATGTGTAGCACATGGAATCCAGCAGATGTACCTGAATGTAAAAACAGCATGGAAAACTAGGACTATGTGCTTCTGTGATCTGCTGGCATTTTGAAAAATTAGCAGAGCAGGAACACACTTTGCGGATTGCTGTTGGCCATTAAAATCACAGCGATAAAATGTAAATTTTGTGCTTTTGAGCACTTTACTGGGTGTACCCTCATGTACCGTCATATACACCTGTAATAAAAGATGCATCTAATTTAACAAGGCTGTAGATAGATACAGAGTTTGCCTCCGACCACTTACGTAGACTGAGGGGTTAATAGCTGCACACTGCTGTCAAAAAAACTAAAGAGGAAAAGCAAGTTTCAGTAAGTTGCTTTTGAATTCAGGAAACTCATATGGCTAGTAAGTGAGTCTATTTTTGTCAAAAGACAACTGTATACAGAAGCTGCATACAGCTTTATCATATGCAAAACTCTCTACCACTTTTTCTTCGACATCTAGTGCATATCTGTTCAGTTAGGTCTTAACGGATACTGAGAAGGTCCAAATGTAGTGTAGAGTGTACAGTGTAGACCTATTACAGAAACAGTTGACTCCAGATGGCTATTGGCTAGCCACTGGCTTGGTGTGTCACAGTCTGTACAGGGGAAAACATGGACAATTTTCTCCAGGAGCTGCTTGCTTTTTTTTAGGCTTGTATGTGTTACCAATTTTGGCACTTCATAAATGTTTTGGAATGTAATCCAATGATGCTGATCTAGATTTAGTTCTGTCGATTTTAGGGCACACATCAAAAATATTATATCATAGTAAGAGATTTGTGCATCAAATACCAAATGTCCCAAAAATGCTAACAGAATCACGCAATTCAGATGTGATGAGCCATAAACAATGTGGCAGGGGCATTTCTGGACTACTCATACTGGGGCATACACTGAATGTATGGGGCACAACTGTAATGCTAATCAGTCATAGAAGCACAAAGCCTGTTAAACACTAAATATTTGTTTTTATTTGCAGTAATTATGCATGCTAATGTAACTCATGTAGTTGCTGGTTTAATGAAAGCTCTGCTATAGTAGTCTATGTACTTTTGGTAGGTTATCATCATAAGAGGACATCATTATGATTAAGAGGACCATCATAATGAGTTATCACCTTGTCTGCAGCATGGCTGACTTTATTTTAAATATTTGCTGCTGTTCATTATTCCATGTGAAAAAACCGAAAGAAACTGGCTCTGAAAGCGTTAGTAGGTCAAGCATTTTAGAAATATGCTGGGGCGTTATGGGAAATGTAGTCCCTCTAGTGACTTTGCATTGCATGTTCTGTAGTGGTGCTCAGCAGTCCAGGATAAAATGGACTTTGTATCGCTGTGACTGTAGTGGGGCACCGAAAAGTTTTGAAAAAGTGGGTCTGGTAACGCCCATGGCGTTATGTCTGGATGAATCATATATATATGCCTATGCACATAACACATCATACGTGTACACTTTTATGACTGGGGGTATCATATTTTCACAGTCCTGAAAGCAGATGCTGAAATTGTGTAAATGAGGATTTAAATTCCTATAGCCTTTGGTTCACTTTGAAGTGTACTTGCACATGTGCGCCATGTGTGTGTATGTGAGGTGTGCTGTTGAAGAACATGTGAGCTTGCATTCACGTGTCACTTTTAGATGTCGGTGCACATATGTACATTCTCTCTCTTTCACTCTCTTTGTTCTCTCTCACTGATTAGGGTTGTACCATATACATACCATAGCACACAGAGCTGACCGAGTCTGTCACTGCCATTTCAACCCTGGTTCATTTGATTGATGAGTTGGCCTGAAGCCCATGCATACTATATGGAAATAAGTGTATGGTGTTAACTTTTGTGTGTGTGTGTGTGTGTGTGTGTGTGTGTGTGTGTGTGTGTGTGTGTGGTATTCCCTTGGTTTAGTGCATGTTTTTGTGTCTGTAGGCCACATTCACAGGCTGGGTGCAGGCATTTTCTCTCCCTCAGTTTCCCACACGCTGCCCATAGGAGGTTCTTTGTTCCAGGTTTAAGCAGTACAGGACCATGCCTCGGCTTCATAGACCACAATAGGGCATTCTTTGACTAAACACACAAGGTCCCAATACACCTCAGTTCAGTCCACTGCAATGTCATAGCAAAATTGTTTGAATTTTTTAGCAGTTGTGCCGACCGTGAGACGTTAAGTTCAATAATAACGCAGTTGTAAGAAAGACGAAGACCTCTAACCCTGTATTTTATCTGACATTATTCATCTGGGATTCTTCATACCAGTCATCTGTTGAAATCCTGGTCTAGCCTACAGGAATGTCCAGGCTATATTAATTTTTAAATTTCGTTTTTTAATTTTTACATATTTCTTTATTACCCAAGATCCAGCTAAAATGGCTAACAAGTTATACAAAAGTTAAATTAGTCATAGCACTGCCAAGTTACCTTTCTTGGGCTGTTGAGCAAGGCACTTAACCCACAGTTGCTTGTAATGATCATGGTTATATTCTGTTAGTTAAAAGTCACTCTGGATAAGGGTGTCTGCTAAATGCTGCAAATATAAATGAGTTAATTTAGGCTCCCAGTGAGTAAAAAAAGTAAATTGTATAATACTGTGCAAAAATCTTAGGCCACCATGTTGTTAGGCCAACATATTGTCGATGATCCTTAATACTCCACTGATCTTCATTCCAATCTTTGTGAGCTTTAGCATATCTTAGCTTTTCAAACCTCTTTCCCTTCCAAACAAAATTGGTTTCTTGGCTCCTACCTTTGCAGATAGACCATTTATGATCAAGCGTCTTCGGACTGTAGAAGGGTCAACTTGGCATCCTGATAAAGTGTAAGGGAAGGTCACACACAATACTTGCTACTGTAGCCTATAGAAGATGTTTTTTCTATTTTCTTCAGGTTTTTAATACTGCATACAAATTCTCAGGTTCTAAAAAAGAGACTGGGAAATAATTATATATGGTCATTATACTATTGATTAAAACACTGGTATATCTAATTAATGGTGGCCTAAGACTTTTGCCCAATACTGTATCTAAGAATACTCATGATTATGCAACCTGGAAGCCCTGTGTCCTTCTTGTACCTCTTAGATTTATCATCATACCCGGGCCACTTAACGTCGATGTGCATACTTCACATTTTATTCGAACTTTGACTCGATGACTTTAGTTTCGCTCTTAGATTTATCATCTACGCCGCCCAAGGATGGGTCCCTTTTTGAGTCTTGGTCCTCCCAAGGTTTCTTCCTAGAACTAGGGAGTTTTTCCTTGCCACTGTCGCCCTAGGCTTGCTCAATTTGGGATTGGACGTAGTTATTAGGAGATAATCTAAACTTGTAAAGTTACTTTGAGACAATGCTCCATTGTAAAAAGCGCTATATAAATAAATCTGACTTGACTTGACTTATATCCCTAATAGCCAACCAGCTAGCCACGCTTCTTATCTTATAAAACTAAATGCCTTAAACGGAAAAGTTAAATAGATGCATAGAGTTAAGCGGTACATGCAAGTACCTCATGGAGCTCTGGTGTACACCTTCCTATTTAGGTTCAGGGGCAGATCTTTCAGTTATGGGAAACACCTAGATAAAGAAGACCATTTATTTCCTCTGCAGAAGCTCGATGAGTGCTGAGGCCCTAATGGAAATGTTTATTGTTGCTTTACATTAAGCATCCCTTCTTTCTCTCACTCTCCTTATTCTGTCAATTTTTCACTCATGAATAACAAATACAAATCCAGACACACCCATCCATCTCCTGTTCAGAAATCTATAGCAGATTGTTTGTGTGGGTGTGTTGTGTTTTCTGAGATGACTGGATTCCCTCTGTATCAACAGGATGCTCCACATGAATTACAGCCACAAGCAGAGATTGGAATGCAGACTTGCATGTGTGTGTTTGTGAAAGTGGAGTTTGGCAGAGACTAAAACCAATAGTTAGTACCTATAGAACCTGTGTAGGGCAGATTTAGTTTGGTTGGATTGTTTATATTCGAGTTGTGTCCTTTGACGAGAGATCAGCACCATATCCTGGAGAGAACTCGTGAAAAAGAGATGTTATTAAAAGCACATGACAGAATAAAGCAAAGCATATCCTCTTATGTAACATTCTGAATTGGATTATCTGTTCCATATCGTAATTCACAAACCACATTATGTATTTTATTTGTGATATTGTATCTTTTGATGAATCAGCAGTCTTTAGAAATAGCTAGTTTTGTAACAATTATTATAGATAAGTATATTGGGTAACAAGAGGATGCATTGGTATACAGCTGACTAAAGAATTAACTGAGCAAACTGAAGAATCAGAGCCCCAGTCCTAAAATCCATTAATGACCAAAGGCCTGAGATCATTAGTGAAAATTTTCCATATTTAATACAGTGCTTTCATTTAGGGACGGCTGATATTGTAAAAATATTGATAATTAAAGACATTTTCACAATACATGATATTTCTCACGGTACATGTGATCGCAGACAAAATGTATCAGGAGCGACAGATTCTTAAAAACTACTATTCAAATATTATACCATACTTAGTAATTAGATTTTTATTCAAAATGTGCTGCACTTCATCCAGTTAAACAGAACTAATTACACTCTTTATAATGAAACATGCAGTTGGTCAGAAACTGTCGATCTGCTCAGAAAAGCATATCAAAATTGACAACGATACTATAAAATATCGTATTATTGCTTATTCCTACTTTCATTACAAATCATATCACACTGGACATAAATTCTAAAAAAGTGAGACTGTGACGGACAGTGTCACAGTGAACATAAAAATCATTTCAGAGTTGCTGTATCAAGTTGCAGCACTGATGGACTCCAGTTGCCCTGATATAGCTACAGTGGTGCTTGAAAGTTTGTGAGCCCTTTAGAATTTTCTATATTTCTGCATAAATATGACCTAAAACCTCATCAGATTTTCACACAAGTCCTAAAAGTAGCTAAAGAGGACCCAATTAAACAAATAAGACAAAAATATTATACTTGGGGGTTTTATTTATTGAGGAAAATGATCCAATATTGCATATCATCATGTGGCGTGACCACCCCCCCCCCCCCCCCCACCCCACTTTTTAACTTTTGATCAGTCCTGCACACCAGCTTGGAGGAATTTTAGCCCATTCCCTCTGTACAGAACAGCTTCAGCTCTGGGATGTTGCTGGGTTTCCTCACATTAACTGCTAGCTTCAGGTCCTTCCACAACATTAAGATCAGGACTTGGCCATTCCAAAACATTAACTTTTTATTCTTCTTTAACCATTCTTTGGTAGAACGACTTGTGTGCTTAGGGTCGTTGTCTTGCTGCATGACCCATCTTCTCTTGAGATTCAGTTCATGGACAGATGTCCTGACGTTTTCCTTTAGAATTCTCTGATATAATTCATATTTCATTGTTCCATCAATGATGGCGAGTCGTCCTGGTCCAGATGCAGCAAAACAGGCCCAAACCATGATACTACCACCACCATGTTTCACAGAGGGGATAAGGTTCTTATGCTGGAATGCAGTGTTTCCCTTTGCCCAAACATAATGTTTTTCTATTAAACCAAAAGGTTCTATTTTGGTCTCATCCGTCCACAAAACATTTTTCCAATAGCCTTCTGGCTTGTCCATGTGATCTTTAGCAAACTGCAGATGGACAGCAATGTTCTTTATGGAGAGCAGTGGCTTTCTCCTTGCAACCCTGCCATGCACACCATTGTTGTTCAGTGTTTTTCTGATGGTGGACTCATGAACATTAACATTAGCCAATGTGAGAGAGGCCTTCAGTTGCTTAGAAGTTACCCTGGGGCCCTTTGTGACCTCGCCAACTATTACACGCCTTTCTCTTGGAGTGATCTTTGTTGGTCGACCACTCCTGGGGAGGGTAACAATGGTCTTCGTCCATTTGTAGACAGTCTGTCTGTCTGTGGATTGGTGGAGTCCAAACTCTTAAGAGATGGTTTTGTAACCTTTTCCAGCCTGATGAGCATCAACAAATCTTTTTCTGAGGTCTTCAGAAATCTTTTGTTTGTGTTATGATACGCTTCTACAAACGTGTGTTGTGAAGAGCAGACTTTGATAGATCTCTGTTCTTCAAATAAAACAGGGGGCCCACTCACACCTGATTGTCATCCCATTGATTGAAAACACCTGCCTCTGATTTCACCTTCAAGTTAACTGCTAATCCTATTGGTTCACATACTTTTGCCACTCATTTTTCTTAATGAATAAATTACCAAGTATAATATTTTTGTCTCATCTGTTTAACTGGGTTCTCTTTACCTACTTTTAGGAGTTGTGTGAAAATCTGATGATGTTTTTGATCATATTTATGCAGAAAAATAGAAAATTCTACAGGGTTCACAAACTTTCAAGCACCACTGTATTCCATTTTTGCAATACCTTAGTGAAACCTCTTTACCATGTTTGCCATGGACTGCACCAAGATCAGTAGGGAAGAAGTCCAAGTGTGGATAAATGAAATTCATTTTCATTTGTTGGATCGACAAGTTGTTTATGCTCCACACTTTTCTCCTCTGGAATGAATTGCTTATGTAGTAGCCTTTTTAAAAATGTAACGCAACTCTTTAGCATGGCTCTTCCATTCACAAAGGGAGCAATAATACTTTGTCTATCCAAGCAGCATTTCTTTTAGCAGTGCCAATACTTATAGACAGTGCTGGTCAGTAATGAAGTACATTTAATTGAGTACTGTACTTAAGTATGCTTTTTGAGTATCTATACTTTAACTTCACTACATATTAATGACAGAAATTGTACTTTTTACTCCACTATATTTTTATCAAGGTCCTTGCTTCTTGTTACTTTGAAGAAGCTTCGAAAGTCATAAATGGTTTTTTTTTTTAATTTCTAAAACGTGACACTGACAAAGACAGCTTATTAAGAATCAGTGTAACAGGCTTACATCAAGTTCCTCAGCAAGCTTTATTGACTTTAAACATCAGTTAAAATTTAGTTATTATGGGCATTAGGTATTGTAAGTGTTTTGGCAATATTACAACAATGCAATGGCCTAAGAATTTAATTGTAATACTGGAGTATTATTAAAAGCAATTACTTAAGTACTTTAACTTGAGTAAAAATCAGATGGTACAACTTTCACTTGTATCAAAGTAACATTAGACCAATAGTATCTGTAGATGGACTTAAGTAATGAAGTTACTTCATCCACTTACACTTACAGATCACCACAGATTTCTACAAAGCATTATTTTTGCAACACAGATTTCTACAAAACCTTAGATATAATGTATATGCATATCTACATAGGGAAAAATAACTTGATTTTCATGATCAGCAGCTCAAAATCCATAAAACACACCCAAAAGTATTCAGGTAGCAAGTCCTGTATCAGACTTGTTTGCTCAGGACATCCCACAGATGCACAACTGGATTGAGATCTGGTTAATTTTGAGGCCAAGTCAACACCTTGAACTCTTCATCACACTCTTGAGTTCATTCCTGATTTTTTTCATTGTGACAGCGTGCATGATCCTGATAAATGAGGCCACTGACTTAAGGGAATAAAATTGCCATGAAGGACTTTACTTGGTCTGCAATAATCTTTAGGTATTTGGTATGTGTCAAAATAGCATTAACATGAATTCCAGTACATTGAGGTTGAGGGTTCTTTAAACCAGGATTATACTACACAACTATAAAACCTAATTTAAGCAAACCGGGCACCGCACAATTTCAGAGTGCATGCTACACAACCTTAGCCCCTATCAAAATTTAACTTGAGGACCTGTGACAGTCATCACGTGTTCCCAAATCGGCTACAATTCATTGCTGTGACTGCTTGTGTAGTTCGAGCAGTTCAGCAACATAATTTCCCCTGTGTGCGAGCTGTTGCTGAGACTCTGATATTTTCCAGCATGTTTGAAATTATCAGCGATCTATCTTGTAGTTTGAGCACGCTAAGGACTAGTTGTAAGTCCAGAAAAATATGTCAGACAAGGGTGTAGCAAAAGAACAATAACATTTTGAATAATGGCACAACCTAAAGTCTTTTTGCCTGTGTCCAATATGGCATTTATTCATTCATTCATATTCAGTAGCTGCTTTATTCTATCCAGGGTCACAGAGCCTACTCTGAGACAGGAAGCCACACTTCTGTGGGTTCTGAAATTTTGAGAAATGTCAACACTTGATCTCAAACTTACCCAAAAATATGAAATGACGAATCCCAGACGTCAATCATTTATAGGAAAATTTCTCATTAATGTGGGGATACATTTATAGGGGGAAATGTTGACTGTAGCTAATTACTGTGCCATAAAAAGGTCTTCTCCCCAAGAAACCTGCTTTATCAGAGACAACTGTGCGTGCCTGTGGCTCATCTTACAACTCACAATGCAATACTGGCTTACTAGCTTGACTGTGTTGCTAAATTTAGGACAAAATGATTTAAGATGTGTCATCAACTTTGATATATGATGATGATAGATGATATATTACACTCTACCAATGGTCATTTCTGAAGTGTGAATTGAACTGTAATTTTCCTTCTCTCTTATCCTATTGCATTCACATTCTTCCATCCTGCTTCTGTTGTCTTTGCTCATCTTTATATTGCAAGCTGAATATACATTGTCTAATACAGTTTAATAAATACAAATACTTTTACAGCTCAACAGCGAAGAAAAGCCAAGGGAGGGGAGGCAGATGCATACAGAGATACTGTGACTCATAAAAATCAACAAACAATAGCTTTGAGAGGAAATTAATAAATCAGGAAGAGCAACAGAGTAAAAGAGAGAGGAGGGTAAGAATGGATGTGCTGGATCGGTTTTCTGGAGTGTTCCCTCTGGGAAGATCAGAGAGGCAGGAACTGGCTCACAGTGAGAAATCTGTGTGATCAAACATCTTAGGCCTGATTCCAGTATGCATTCCTGGACTGAAGATGCTCGGGTCAACTGCTCAATTAGTGTTAATTGTTCAACTTTTCCTCCTCTCTGCATGACTTACAAATTCCTGCACTCCTCCTTCACACATCTGATGTAGAGGTCACATCAAAGAAGTGGTTAGACATGCTTATTTTGTCTTAAATTCGTGATTTACTATCGAGAAATCTGGATTTGAGTTTGATCCTTATTATTATATGTATGGGTTTCCATTAAATACTCTGATTCCTTCCCATTTCAAAAAAGCATGGTGTGGATGGATTGGTGAGTGTGTGATGCCCTGCATTGGACAGAAGCTATGTCCAGAGTTTATTTCCACTTAGCACACAGTGTTTAGAAGTTTCCAACAGTATAATAACACCAAAGTGGAACATGAGCCTGTGGAAGAAACAGTGGGGGATCAGTGGTTAAGGCTCTCAACCACTAATCAGAGGTTGTGAGTTCAAATATCTGCCAAACTACCACTGTTTGGCCCTTGTGCAAGGCCTGTAATCTGCTCAGCAACAATTGTTGTACATTTATGCTCAGCGGTTAAGGTTCTGGACTATTGACCAGAAGGTTGAGGGTTCAAGTCCTGGTACTACCAAACGACCATTGCTAGACCTTTGAGTAACGCCCTAAATCTGTAGATGCTCAGTCAAAAAGTCACTCTGATTATGGGTATTTGCTAAATACTGTAAGTGTTCCTCAGTGGTTAAGGTTTTGGACTGTTAACCGGGAGATTTATTCGTTCAGTTAATAGTACTATTGTTAATGAAGTGCCCTTAATGTATGTGTGTGTGTGCCCTACGATGGATTGGCACCCTGTCTAGAGTTGTTCCTGCCTTGTGCCCTATGCCCCCATCTAGGCATCGCCTTTCCCATAACCCTAACAAGGTTTAAGCAGATGAGACAATGAATGAATGAATAATAGTACTGTCTAACCTCGGTATCTCGTCTATCTTTGTTTCATGGCTGTTTTTGGCGAGAGGTGAGTTTGGTGACTTAACGAACTTGCAAAAAACTGTCACATTCATACCTGATGCTGACATAATGTGTTTTACTGAACAGCCCTCATGATCGTACAATCACATTTACAATGTGCATAAAGTGGGCCTAGTGGGTAAGGTACTGGACTCTGGACCAGAAGGTCCAGGGTTCAAATCCCACCTCTGCCAAGCTGCCACTGTTGGGTCCTTGAGCAAGACCCTTAACCCACAATTGCTTGGATTGTAAGACTGTACCAATTGTAAGTCGTTCTGGATAAGGGTGTCTGCTAAATGCTGTAAATGTAAATGTAACAATTAGCAGTGAGGCATCAGCACAGTGAGCAGGGTCAAGATTTGTCGGCAAGGTGAGCTCTCAGCTGAGGAGAGAGCAGGGAAGGTGACCCTGTCAGTAGGATTACAGTGACACCTGTCGACTGAAAACTTGGTGGCTTAACGGGGTAGAAGTTGGCGACTTTTCGAGGCAAAGTACATGGAGGGAAATTCGTCTTGACATCACAGGTGACGAGAGAGGAGTTTGGCGAGATAATGAGGTTAGACTGTACTACCAAGCATACTTTGTTGGTCTCTTGAGCAAGACCCTTAATCTTCAAAATACAGCCCACATGGAAGTCACTCTGAATACTGTCCTCTGCTCAATACTGTAAATGTAAATGTGGGGCAGTGGCAGCTCAACGGTTGAGGTTCTGGAATATTGGCCAGAAGGTTCAGAGTTTAAGTCCTTGTACTGCCATTGTTGGGCCCTTGAGCAATGCCCTTAACCTTTAACTGGTAAGACTGTATCAACTGTAATAGCTGAGAGGTGGATACAGAGCAGCTCTGTAAGTCTTTATGGGAAAGGGCATCAGCTAAACGCTGTATTTATGGACCAAACATTTCTGATACAAAACCACCATTTTCGTGTGTCCTCTTATTAGTGTGAATGAGGTCTGAGAAAATGTTTGAACTCTTTGTTACCCAGATAGCATCTAGACCAAAGACAGAGAGAGAAAATGTTTTTCTGGTTAGTATGTATTCAGTTCTTTCAACATGCACTTCACTTGCTGCTTTAAAGAAATGAGCAGAAGCATCTAACTGCGGATAGTTTTAGCTTTCTCACTCATATTTTTCCATCCCAGGATCCTCAAATACAGACACGGAGAATTAAGATTAGTTAAATAAGACACAGGCATGCTACACTGGCCCCCATTAGCCCAGACCACTGGTATATGTTGAACCCCACCCAACAGCTAAAGTCAGACATGAATTTTGTTTTCTCATTGACCTTGGACTAATGGTCATGATATCACCAGAGAGGGCCGTAGCAGGGATTTCCCCACGCAAAGTTCAGTGTTGTTCAAGTTCAACTTTATACCAGCAGTGACGTCCTGGTAATAGTGTACTGTAAAAGCGATTAAACATTCAAGTATGTGATAACATAGGTGTTGCCATTGTTTCATTCCTCCCAAAATCCTCTTCTGAATGCTGGTGTGATGAGGGAAGGAAGAAAAACAGCGTGGTTCGTAGATCAGAGAGAAGAAATGTGGCAGAAAAAAAGGGGGGAGAGGAAAGTCAGCATGATGAAAGTAAATGAAATGTGTTGTTAAAGTTTAGGTGGAGGCTTTAACTTTGATTTAATTTAATCCACTCTGAGTCCCAGGCTTTGAATCTGGTGCTTGCCTGATCCTGCAAGTGTGAGTCATCCTGCTGTTTTCACTCACTGCGACTCGCTCAACTCTTCCCCAGAACCTCAGCTGGACACACGAGCTGGGGAATGGGGGACAGTAAACCCCATAATCATTAGCATCTCTGTGTCCAGTGCATGTCTGGACAGTGAAATCTTCTCTGGTGTTGAGTGTCTGCCATCAAGCAGAGTATTTAATGATATCAGACCAGGCGTGACTGTCCGGTAATGCCACACATTTTGTGGTGCACAGTTTTGCATTCCTGCACACACACACACACACAGGGTTCTCACGAGATGACAACTTGCAAGGTACATGGTAAGCTGATACACTCTAGTGCTTAGTGCTCTCTCTCTCTCTTACCTAAAATCTAAGCTTTCTGCTAAGGCTCTTCCTTGCTGCCAGGTCAGGCATTTCATAATAGATCTGATCTTGCACATCTACAGATGCATATAAGCCGTTGCTCTTAATGTCTTTTGCAGTGATGTGTACATGTCGCTGTCTTTAGGAAAAGCAGAGAAGCACATGTGGAGAAGGTTGTGAAGATAATGTAATGCTGCAAGTCTACACACAAGCCAAAGATAATGATGTTCCTGCGTCTCCCTCACTGTGCTGAGAATGTCCTGGAGTAATCATCTGCATGAATTTCCATGATCTCAGTGACTTCTGTTTCTGGGTGTCCCTAGTGTGAGGTAGCAGCTTAAACATGGGTGGAAACAAACATGTGAATCCTTATCTTTACCATAACGATTAAGGGTATGAGGTTGATTCCTGCTGTGTTGACACTTTTAGGGAATTGCTGGTGCTGTTGTTTCAGTTGCTGTAAAATTAAGCAAACAACAACTAAACTGGACCATACAGAACTGTACAGTGTTGCTTAAGTTTGTGAACCCTGTAGAATTTTCTATATTTCTGCATAAATATGACCTAAAACATCATGAGATTTTCACACAAGTCCTAAAAGTAGATAAAGAGAACCCAGTTAAACAAATGAGACAAAAATGTTACACTTGGTCATTTATTTATCGAGGAAAATGATCCAATATTACATATTAGTGAGTGACGAAAGTATGTGAACCTCTAGGATTAGCAGTTGATTTGAAGGTGAAATTAGAGTCAGGTGTTTTCAGTCAATGGGATGACAATCAGGTGTGAGTGGGCACCCTGTTTTATTTGTAGAACAGGGATCTATCAAAGTCTGCTCTTCACAAGACATGTTTGTGGAAGTGTATCATGGCACGAACAAAGGAGATTTCTGAGGACCTCAGAAAAAGATTTGTTGAAGCTCATCAGGTTGGAAAAGGTTACAAAACCATCTCTAAAGAGTTTGGACTCCACCAACCCACAGTCAGACAGATTGTGTACAAATGGAGGAAATTCAAGATCATTGTTACCCTCCCCAGGAGTGGTCGACCAACAAAGATCTCTCCGAGAGCAAGGCGTGTAATAGTTGGTGAGGTCACAAAGGTCCCCGAGGTACGTTCTGAGCAACTGAAGGCCTCTCTCACATTGGCTAATGTTAATGTTCATGAGTCCACCATCAGAAGAACACTGAACAACAATGGTGTTCATGGCAGGGTTGCAAGGAGAAAGCCACTGCTCTCCAAAAAGAACATTGCTGCTCATCTGCAGTTTGCTAAAGGTCACGTGCACAAGCCAGAAGGCTATTGGAAGAATGTTTTGTGGACGGATGAGACCAAAATGGAACTTTTTGGTTTAAAAGAAAAGCAATATGTTTGGAGAAAGGAAAACACTGCATTCCAGCATAAGAACGTTATCCTATCTGTGAAACATGGAGGGCCAGTTTTGCTGCATTTGTGTCAGGATGGCGTGCCAGGACGGCTTGCCATCATTGATGGAACAATGAATTCTGAATTATTTCAGAGAATTCTAAAGGAAAATGTCAGGACATCTGTCCATGAACTGAATCTCAAGAGAAGGTGGGTCATGCAGCAAGACAACAACCCTAAGTCATTGTGGATAACGGCTATTAATTGCGGGTTAAGGGCTTTGCTCAACAGTGGCAGCTTGGCAGAGGTGGGATTTGATCCCTGGACCTTCTGGTCCAAAGTCCAGTACCTTATCCGTTAGCCTACCACAGTCCCATTGGATTGTGTTTTCAGTTATTCATGCCATTCCTAGAACTCTAGAACAAGGATTATGGTTGTGTGTTCATCATGTTTAAGACTTAGATGTTTGAAACCTAAGGCTGACCTGAAAATCTAAAAAATTAACTTTTATAGTACTTATGCTGGCTCACATATTCTTTATAAATAGAATAGGCAAAATGTTTAGGTACTAATTGATTAGGCTAATGTGCGTGTGCCCTTCGATGGATTGGCGCCCAGTCTGGGGTTGTTCGTGTCTTGTGGCATATGCTGTCGGTTCTCCCATGACCCTGTGCAGGATTAAGTGATTAAGAAAATGAATGAATGTTTAGGTACTTAGGATTGACACTTAAATATAATCACATGTATATCTTTGGATTTACAAGATTTACATTAGTAGGCACCTTAATGACTGATTTCAGGCTTTTTAAACACTTTATTAAATCTGCACCTCATCTCATGTTAACGATTGGCACAGCGGCCGTTCCCTAGCCCACCATCAAAGAGACTCCGTTTCAGGCAGAACATGGCCACAGTTGGTCATGCCTGAGGGATGGTCTTCCCCGAGGGATGCCAAGTAGGGGTGCGCAATCTTTGAAAATTCTGCAACAGTGACCCCTGTGAGGCCCTGCGATGAACTCTCATCCCGTCCAGGGCCGTGAATTTCGAGATGGGCTCCAGAGCCTCCTCCGTGACGTGTTCAAAACTAAGCATGTTCCTAAAACAAACTGATTTTCCTTTAAACGGTCAACTTCTGCTTATCATCTTCTTTTTGAAGAAGAGGTTTGATGTAAAGCCTCACCACAAAAATGACTTTTTACATATTTGTGGGGTAATTTTATATAGACTTCAGCTTTGATTCACGTCTGGTCCTGTCTCAGTAGTTTTACTAAATATTCCCAGCTTGACTTCACCGTATGAAAGGAGTTATTGACATTTACAGGGGACTGAATGCTACAGACATAGTCCAGGAATGACAAATGCAAACACTTGCCATGTGTATTCAACTTTAAGAAATGTTCAAGAGCCAACATTCAGAGGGATAAAACAACAAAGATGAAGCATCTGATTGTGTCAAAGCCAGTCTCACCCATTGTGTGGAATATAATTGTATAACATTAGTGGACCAAACCACTTGGTTCTGCTGTGGGAATGTATCAGTTGCAGATGTGCGTGTGTGAGTGTGTGTGGGGAAATATAAATTGATATAGTCAAGCCCAAATAGAGAATTGTTTTCCATCCTGTATTGTTGCCATACAGCTTGTGTTTTAGTCGTCATTTGCAATACATCATAACCAGAAGAAGGTTGGTGATCATAGCCTAGAGAATTTCCACGAGAAATGTATTGCTTCATTTACCCTATAGCAGGTTACAGATGTGTATTACATACACATATTACTTTTAGACACTTTTATACAGAGTAAGTATAAAAACCCAGGACATATTTAACAGTGGTTTTGGCAGTAAGTGTACTGAAAAGCATGCTTTTTATGTGGTAAAAATCTCTTGGATGGCTGATTTTGATTAAATAAGGGTGGTTTGAAGGTCAAATTAGTCATCAGAGTTTAGAAGTAGCAATTTTTTCCACAGTGGCTTACCAAGCACTTCTGTCAAAAATAAAATAATATTGAGGAGGTGTGCAGTTTCATTTAGTTGAAGATGATACTGTTTTCTTAGCTCCATAATGTTGATCCAATCACATTTGATATTTCAGTTATTATTAAGAGGATAACAAGGTATGTACAGAGCCTTCTACAGGTAACTAATGTGAGCTAGGCTAATTAGCCAGTCTGTTAATTGTGTGTTAAAGATGTCTACTTAAAATCATGGTTACAATATATAGATCTAAATAAATTAGCCAGCTTGTTTACTGTGCTAATGTAACCTGCATAGCGTTTAATCGATTATGATTTTTTTTCACTACAGGTATGTGCCAGTCAGCAACCTTATTACATTCTCTGAAACAGGTCATTGATCAAACTGGTCATTAACTGGACCTTACCATAGTCACTTAGTCTTTTTATCCTACTGTAATCTGAATATAAAGGGTTTTTTTACATTTAAAATGGCACTCAGTTGTGTCAGAGATACCACTGAAATCATGAGTGGAACGCTACCATCCACACTGCATCCAAAGCCTAAACTGTTCTACATAACTCCCTCCGGGAAATACACGACACCGTGGTTCTTCAGTTACAAGCACATGTTAACATTCACACACACTGTTGAACTAGAATGTAAACATAACTTAACATACCTCACTGGCTACACACAACCATGAGGGAATGAGTCCACTTAAAGAACCACGAATTTCCAGAACAGGCAGTGCAGTACTGTATTAATATTCCCAGGCTCTGGAACTTTTGAGAGGGGTAAACATGAAAATACCAATATACATGTAATAGGTTACGGGTTATATGTTAATAAATGAATAAATAAGAAACTTTTTTAAAACAGGAATTACTTCAGTTGTGAGGTGCTTTATCTACTTAATCATTATACCCTTTTGATATGACTTCTAGTGATATTGTTTCTTTTTCGTCTTCCAGCCTAAAAATCAAACCCTTAAAATACCATTTCCAGCTTAATTTACATATACAGTCGTATGAAAAAGTTTGGGCACCCCTGATAATTTTCATGATTTTAGTTTATAAATCATTGGTTGTTCAGATCAGCAACTTGAGTTAAATATATCATATAGCAGATGAACACAGTCATATTTGAGAAGTGAAATGAAGTTTATGGATTTACAGAAAGTGTGCAGTAATTATTCAAACAAAATTAGGCAGGTGCATAAATTTGGGCACCCCAGCAGAAAAATTACATCAATATTTAGTAGATCCTCATTTTGTAGAAATAACAGCCGCTAAACGCTTCCTACAGCTTCCAGTCTGGATTCTGGTTGAAGGTGCTTTGGACCATTCTTCTTTAGAAACATCTCCAGTTCAGTCATCTTTGATGGTTTCCAAGCATGGACAGCCCACATTTTCAGTAATATTCATGTCTGGGGACTGAGATGGCCATTCCAGAACGTTGTACTGGTTCCTCTGCATGAATGCCTTAGTAGATTATGAGCAGGGTTTGGGGTCGTTGGCCTCGGTGCAACTTTGTCACTGATTCTTGAACATTGTTCTTAAGAATCTGGAGATATTAACTGGAATCCATGCGACCCTCAATTTTAACAAGATTCCTAGTACCTGCACTGGCCACACAGTCCCGCGGGCATTATGGAACCGCCACCAAATTTTACTGTGGGTAGCAAGTGTTTGTCTTGGGATGCTGTGTTCCTTTTCCGCTCCTTGTTATGTCCAAATAACTCAATTTTAGAGTTTCATCAGTACACAAGCACTTTATTCCAAAATGAAGCTGGATTGTCCAAATGTGGCTGTAGCACACCTCAAGTGACTCTGTGTTGTGGCGTGTCTGCAGAAAAGGCTTCTTCTGCATTACTCTCCCATACAGCCTCTCCTTGTGCAAAGTGCGCTGTATAGTTGAACGATGAACAGTGACACCATCTGCAGCAAGATGAGGTTGTAGGTCTTTGGAGGTGGTCTGTGGCTTGACTATGACTGTTCTCACCATCCTTCGCCTCTGCCTATCTGAGATTTTTTCTTGGTCTGCCACTTCGGGAGTTCCTTAACTAGAACTGTGTCTGTGGTCTTCCATTGCCTCACTATGTTCCTCACAGTGGGAAACTGACAGCTGAATCTCTGAGAGAGCTTTTCCCTTCCCTGAACCATGATGTTGAACAACCTTTGTTTTCAGGCCATTTGAGAGTTGTTTTGAGGCTCCCATGTTGCCACTCTTCAGAGAAGATGCAAAGAGGAGAAAAACTTCCATTTGGCCACCTTAACACTTTCTCATATTTGGATTCACTTGTGTATGTAGATCAAGGGTCAATGAGTTTACAAAACAAATTTTGTGTTCCAATAATTAATGCTAAAGGTATTCAAATGCAAGGGTTCCCAAATTTATGCACCTGCCTAATTTTGTTTGAATAATTACTGCACACTTTCTGTAAAACCTATAAACTTCATTTCACTTCTCAAATATCACGGTGTTCATCTGCTATATGATATATTTACCTGAAATTGCTGAGCTGGACAACCAATGATTTATAAAGAAAAATCATGAAAATTATCAGGGGTGCCCAAACTTTTTCATACCACTGTATTACCTTATAGCATTCAAGTAATAAGATAAAAGTTGGAACCCTGCTTTAATACTACATAGAGAGACCTTTTATGTTAATTAATTGTTTTAGCAATGGTATAAGGACCATAAATAATGAATTAGTGTCTTTATGAGAATACAACCAGAATATACAGGAAATTTGTATGCAGTATTAAAATATGAAAAATAAATAAGCTGCTTTGGCTGGTATTTTGTGTGATTTCCCTGTACACTTGAGCTATGCCAAGTACACATCAGGATGCCAAGTTGACCCTTCTACAGTCCCAAGAAATTTGATCAGGAGTGGTCTTTTTGGAAAAGTAGGAGCCAAGAAACCACTTTTTCTTAAAGGGAACAGGGTGGAAAGGCTAAGATTGGAATGAATATCATTGAAAAAAGTGTATTACGGTGTGATGAATCCAAGACTTACAATCCAATCGTTGACGATATGTTATATATGGTCATTATACCATTGCTAAAACAACACAACTAATGGTGACCTAGGACTTTTGCACAGTACTGTAGATGCATCTTTAGTAAACCTCTTTTGTTAATGTATTGTCTTTAACTATGCAACACTGTATTAGATTTTGGTTTTATTTCATACTATAATTTAAATGCTCACTGTAAACGTTTTTCCTATTTTTTAAGTCTTACTTCTGTATCATTTAACTTCACAATACTTCCGTACAATTTAAAATCCCTGTTGTTACATGTCCTGTGTACCTTTAGTGTTCTGAAGCTGCCATCACAGTGCCAAATGTTTCTTACTGCTTGCAGCTGGCACTTAGTGCTGTCGTGCCAGGCTTTGCTCTCGGGTAAATGTGTCACCTGTTAGTGATGTCACTCTGTGAGCCCATATGTTGTCTGATGTCGTCTTTTGTCTGAGGTCACAGACTGACACGTCAGGGAGAGAACAGTGGGCTCTATTCTGGACACTTGCGTCTATGGACTTTTCATTTCCTTATCAGGACAGATTACCTGTCATGTACGGTCATGTACCTATTATAAAATGAGGGGTACACAAAACACCAGGTCCACCTGATGTATGGTCCTTTGCAGAAGTTTGGGCACCCATGGTCAAATGATTAAAACTGTTTACGTTAACTAACCTTCGCAGGAAGGACACAAGTGTGACGTACAACATTTCAGCAAATTAAAACCTGTACATTTTAGCACAAGTTGTAAACAAACTGAAATACAGCAGTACCTCAGTTCTCCACCACTTCGGAATTCGTCAAATTCGGTTCTCGACTCATTGTGACTACAAAAATTTGTCTCAAATCTTGATGTTTGCTTGGTCTCAGTGCACGTGCTTAAACTTGCATGAATCAAGCCACACGACTCGATTCAGGATTCAGTACACAGTGATTGAGATGTTCTGTTGCAGAGTGAAGTTCTCCACTATTTCTATCGTGTGTTGTTTTTTTTTGTTTTTTTTTTACATCTACAGTACTGTATTTTTAGTGCAACTAAGTCTCCATGGGTTCTAAAAAGGGTTGCATTGGCTGCCAACCAAAAAGGAAACAGGAACTTAATGCTCCAGAGCACATGCTGCTATTAGCATTAGCAGCTATGCTAGTGCCCTGAGTTCACCAGTAGATGTGGTATGCTTACTTTTCACTTTGAATCCATTGCTCACTAAAGTACATGAGATTTTTCAACACTTTATTATAAAATAATCTTTGTATTAATGGTTTGGCCGACTGTTAATGAAAGTGTTATAAATATTAACTTACTTATCATAGACTCCACTATTATATAGTATAGACTGCTCTGCCGAACACTCCAACTTCAACTTTTATTTGAAAACCAAAAGAACCAAAAGACTTGCTTTAGGTTACTGAGGTTAAGGTTAATGTTAGGTGTAGATGTAGCATTAATTAGCTGCAGCAATCCTTCATTGTCAATCATGTCAATGGAAAGTCCTCACAAAGATAGCAAGACACAGAGAGAGTGAGAGCGAGAGAGCACACTAGTCCTCTCCTCTTACAGCAGCTGCCAGGCATATCCACTCTGACCCCATATCACTCTTCCCTACTCACTTGTAAAAACAGGGAAAGCCTATCTTTCAGAGGGTACAGTACTTGTGCCATTTCGTTTAGGCTCCACAGGTGATAGACAGTGTGTTTGCATGCAAGTGTAAAACTATATGTGTGTGGTCTAGCAAATGTTTGTGGGTTCATGTGTTAGTTTGTGTGTGGCTCAGTGGGCATATGTTTTTGGAATGGCTGTAAAACTGACATGGATGACACATTTTAAAATTTGACATTTATATGATTTGCGTGGCGTCATACCAAATTGTGGGTGGTATTTGTGTGTATTTGTTTTGTTCTGCACACATTGTTGACACATTTCTGTACTTACACTTTTTTTTTTTGTGTATGAGCTTTTGTCATAGCGCAAGCAACGGATAAATATCACCCTCATACAGTTTTGATCTGTTCACTGACAGGGTATTGAAAAATGATTATAAAATCGAACCTTCACCAAGTCCTGCCTATTTTATATCTGACAATTCTGTGTCATACAGTAGGCAAAATACAGGTATGGAGTTTGTGTAATACCTTGGGTATATCAGTTTTGTCACCCTAGAATTGAGTCAAACTGATATTAAAGGTTATCTAAGGTCAGATTTCCTGTGATGTAACAACATTGCCACACGAAGCAGTTGATATGGAAACGTGTAAGTGTAGTTTTATACTGTATGCTACTTGCTATATAAGAACGATCCATTCTTTCATTTTCATGCCCACTTAAACCATGTCTGTGGTAAAAACAAAAAAACATTTGGACATGGTTAACATGAGGCTTCTATTTTGCGCAGTAAAGTTTTAAGTGGCATTTGTGAATGTAACTCCGCATTGTAGTGCTTGACAAAGGTTTGCTAAAGTAATCCCTTGCCCATGAGGTTATTATATCAGCTATTGTTGAATGATGGTTCTTGATATAATGCTGCCTGAGGGATCGAAGATCACAGGCGTTAAGCTTAAGCTTGTGAACTTAGTCTTTATGCACTGAACTTCTTCCAGATTCCTTCAATCGTTTCATGATATTATGCACTGTAGAGGGAGATAATATGCAAATCCCTTCCAGTTTTTCTTTGAGAAACATTGTTTTTAAACATTTCAATAATTTTTCCATATATTTGTTGACAAGCTGGAGATCCTCTTGCCATCTTTGCCAAGACTCAGCCTTTCCTGGATACTGTTTTTATACCAAATCATGATTACAATCACCTGTTGACGTCACCTGTTTGAAATCACACCATTATTTGTTTTTTTATTCATTGCTAGCTCTATATTGCCCCTGTCCCAACATTTTTGGAATGTGTTGCTGGCTTGAAATGCAGGAAAGGATGTTTAATAACAAATGAAATGAAGTTGACCAGACAAAACATGAAATATTTAAGGTTCATACAGTCTGAAATGAAATAAAAGTCAAAGTAAATGTAAGAAATACTGATTTTTTTTGTTGGTAAACATGTGTTGAGGACTCACCAATGATATAATGATGAATAAAAGCTACACTTAACCCTAAGCTCAGTAACAAAAAGTGAATCTTTTGGCTCTTTTTTAATCCCAAAAGAGAGATTTTTCCTTATAATGACCAGCAAAATGTCCCCACAACGTCAAAAAAGGGTCAGAACTTTTCTTGTGGAAGCGGTTGGTTCTCGCAATAATTCAACTTTTTAATTAGGATTGTCATTTTAAAGAGAAGCTCCTTTTATGTGCCATTTACATTGTTCTTGTACATGCGAGGTATATACAGACATTTTGGTCCCCTGTATATCCAGTACAGTACAGTACATTTGAAATGTGGTAAACACTGCCACCTACCAGCTGAAAGTCTAGGTCTATTTATTTTTCTTCGGTATAAATTAATGCATAGGTGACATGGAACATATTAGTCCTTTTTTTCCCTCTTTCTTCTTTTCACTTTTATGAGAATGTCTTTTAGTACATCAAAATAAAAATCAATTTTGGCCATTACAGTTTCAAAAATGTCAAGTGGTGTGTTCAGTGGACCATATATGCAGTTAAATTAAGATAATGAATAATTAATTATTTAATAAAAGTAATTTAGTCATTTGAAGAAAATCACTTTTGGCATGATTTTTCATGACCAATGTTTAATATTACAACAGTGTTGCAAAACACAAATGGAGCCACAGCTCCAGAGATCCCTGGTTCAACTCCCAGACCCCCTATGTGCAGAAGGCATGTTCTCCCTGTCTCTCCCTGTGTCCTCCCACATTCCAAAGACATGAGTTGGGTCAGATGGCTTCATACGTAATTTTTTAACATTTTTAAACAAATTTTAACATGAATAAAAAGACAAGTCTGGTTTATGCAGCAGTTTAATAATAACCCACCACCATGATGGCCCAGGATCAAGTCCCAGTGGTGCCTTATGGCTGGGTTGGGTGTTACCAAGGAGTGATGGGCTGTGCCTGAGGGAGGAAAGTTGGAATGGTAGAATCATCTCCTCTTGCTGTGACAGCATCCCCTTCTTAGCCCTGCTATGGACTGTTGACTCATTCAGGCGACATGCTTATTTGTCATTGTGATTTCTGGGAATGAACACCAGAATTAGTACATTAATACATGTCTGCCAAAGGGTAATGAGATATTTCAAGATAATGAACAAAGCTGATTGGTGGAACTCAGCTTTCTTTATATCAGACAACTACAGTGAATGGCCTGTTCTATTTAAGATTTCCAGTGATACAATTGCCAGTTTTGGTTATGTTCCTCTGAACTATATTAGCAGCTGAGAACCAGTAGCCATTTCCTGCAGTGACTTTATGACACATTTGTTCTTTTGGAAGCATGTGTACTCTGTTTATCATATTCTGATTTTAAATGGTATCACTTTTCAATGCTTCAATAATTACCAGGCAAAACTACTGTACTTAAAAGAAAAAGTCTAAGAAAAGTCTTCACCCTATCATGGACAGAATCCCAACGATGCCATAGATATCTGTAACGGGTTCCAGTTTGCATAACTGGATTTCTTATCTGTTGGACAAGGATGACATTTGAAAATCATTTGTGGGCATCAGTGGGATCATCGTTACAAAATGTTCACTTTGCTCCTCGAGTGTTTAGCAGCCCTGTGATGCTACATTAGCGGCAGCTTGAAACCAGCAGTGGCTGAAATTTGCGATTCATTTGTTAAAATGCATTTGTTAGCCCTTATTATGGGATAATGGGGTGCAGTTTGGTAGTTGTCATGAAATATCTGGGATGAAATATCCTGTATTGGAATCTCTGTCGGTATCGGAAGTTGTGCACTGGAATCGGATCTGAACCGAAAAATGTGGATCGGCTCATCACTATCTGGGAGGTGCCCAAACTTTTGCACACAAAGTTGAAAAATGTTACCTTAGTAGAAATGTCATATTTAGTATATATTAATGCATGCAAATCAATTAAGTTATTAAACGTCATTTTTGTTTGTAAAATTTATATTTTAAAATCGAAATAAGGTCTTTTTAATTTACTTATCTCTCGCTGTCGAAAATACTGAAGCTGGCGTGTGTGTAGGTAGACGTGATATTGTAGCATATATTTGTTGCCACCAGGTGGCAGGATTAATCAATTTATAGTGGAACCTGCCGCGCGTGTGTGTGCGTGTGTGTGCGTGTGTGTGCGTGTGTGTGCGTGTGTGTGCGTGTGTGTGCGTGTGTGTGCGTGTGTGTGCGCGTGTGTGTGTGTGCGTGTCAGGGTAAACGTGTAGGCTAGCACAAACTTGACGGCTGGGATGACGAAAGATAGTTACAGCTATAACATTAGCTCCCACTAAATCTCACCTGTGTGTGTGTGTGTGTGTGTGTGTGTGTGTGTGTGTGTGTTTACACCTTGTACCACTTCACATAACAGCTGATACTTTCACTCTGTAGCAGGTAGCTCTTCAAGCTTGAGTGTTAGGCACACTTGGCTAATCTGGGCCAACAAACATTTCAACTGTGGATTTTATGTAAATATGGCAACCCATGCAGAGGTAGCCCTGGACTATTATTTGCCTGTGTGCTGGCATACTAAGTGCAGATGTGGCCCAGGCTCATAAACACAGGCTTAGACCCAGAATATGCACTGTGCCTCAAACACCAGCATCTCATACTGTGCAAAGGATGCATTAGATGCTAAGGGCTAGCATAACAACTGAAGGGAATAAATGGTAGGCATGAAAACTTAACACTGAAATTTACAAACCTGTTCTTATTTGGTATGTGTCTAAATAACATACGAGATGAAGATGAAACTGGTAATGAGGGGTGTCCATTCATACTGTAGCTTCAAGTCACCACTACTTAGAACTGCAATAAAATGACATGCTATAATGAAATTACACACTAAAACTGAAGAGAAACTATAAACATTGTTTTTAAGATTTCACTATGTATATAGACGGAACTATTTGAAAAATCCTATACATAGAGCCTCTGACAGTAACTGACATTCTGGAACCTATCATGGAATGGACAGGGCCCAGATGCCTCCTATGTTCATGGAAGAGTCTCTGTACGGTCCATTTTTTAAAGGAAATAAATGACTACTTAAACTAACCACAGACACTTAAAAGAGACTTAATTACATTTTAAGTTTTTTTTTCTTCAAACTATAAATAGTGCCAGTGAGACTAAGTGAACTAAAATCCTGTAATGGGAAAACATATTACTCTCAGATTTTCTTTTGGAAATAAATGAACTGTATGATATTAAAAATATCAGACATATCGAACATCTAGAACCTCTAGTGTGTGTTTGTGTATTTCTTTGTGCCATCAATCACAAAAAAGAAAAAAAGTTTTCAGTCTAGAACTGAAATGACTCAATACTTACTAAAACACTAAAAAAATATCCAACTAAACTATTATAAACAGCAGTTTCAATAAATGTGTGTAAATAAACTCTGTGTGCGTCTGTGTCTTTGTATCTGTATACACATTTGTGCAGATCATTCTTGTTGTTCTCTTGAATGATGACTCACAATGTGTGTCCTTGTTCATAAGTCCGTCTCCCCCGCGTGACATCATGGCTCCAGCTGTTTCATTAGTTACAAACACTCTGCTTTCACACACATCTTGTCATAAACACTTCACAAAGTGCACCATACAACAGAAACAATAGTGAAATGTTTTAGAAGTCTTGATGCTGTGTTGTACTGGAACTTTCATCTGTCTTAAAGCTGTATTTGAAATATGTCTAATATTTTCTGAAAATAATGTCATATAAATGATGCATCTAGGTTTATAATAGATAATGATAGTTATATGAAAAGGGCTGGGCTGTGGCTCGGGTAGTTCCTGCCTTGTGCCCTGTGTCTCTGCCTAGGCACAGGCTTTTCCACGACCCTGACCAAGGATTAAGCAGATAAAAAAATGAATGAATGAATTATTTATATGAGAAGTGTATTCAATATCCAAGTACAATGCGTTACACCCTTTCATTTTTTTACGTTTTATGTTGAGGCCTTGTGCTAAAATAATAAAAAAAAATCCTCCATCAATCTCCACTCAATACCCCATAATAAAAAAGTGAAAACAGAATTTTTTGAAATTTTTGCATATATATTAAAAAGGAAAAACTCAAATTTCGCATGGACATAAGTATTCAGACTCTTTATGACACTTGAAAAGTAAAGACACATGAAAGCCCGTCTGGAGCACCTAAAGACTCCAGGTGGGCTTTCATGTGTCTACGTTTACTGAGGAGATGCTTCTGTTTGGCCACTCTTCCATAAAGCCCAGATTGGTGGAGTGCTGCAGTCATGGTTGACCTTCTGGAAGATCTTTGGAGCTCAGCCAGAGTGACCATTGGGTTCTTGATCATGTGTCTTACCAAGGTTCTTCTTTACTGATTACATAGTTTGGTGTGGCGACCAGCTTGAAAAAGTCTTACTTGCTCCAAACGTCTTCCATTTAGGAATTATATAGGCCACTGTGCTCTTGGGAACTTTTTTTAAACTTTCATTATAGGGAAATGAATGGAGAATGATAATTTTAGCACAAGGCCGCATCATAACAACATGGAAAAAAGTGAAAGGGTCTGAAGGCTTTCCGAATGCATTGTAAGTGTTGGCTTGCAAGATAAAAAAGCTTAGTTTTAAATGAGAAATGTTAGCTAGTTATCATCATTGATGTAATCTTAGTGGTGAGTCAATGGAACTAGCTAAAGACCTTGTGAGCATTACGAGTCCATAGTCCGTTGTCATGAATAAATATGACTAATTTGCATGTGTAGCCTACAATACACAGGTCTCTTAGCATTGCAAAGAGCATCCAAAAAAATGTTCGTTTGTGTGTAAGCCGTGCATTGATTACCATGGTGGGTTTGGACTCATAAAGTGAGCACATTCTAGTTCTCACCACAAGAACTTGGCCTTTGTGCAAATTGCATATCACATTTGTACCTGCCCTTCAGTGATGGTAAATTACACATGCAAGTGCTTGACTTGAAATGACTTTCAGCCGAGCTAAATCACACTGCGGGCACTAAATGAATCTGTGTGCCTTGGCACCACCCTGTAGTTTGCACCCTTAGATAGATATTCCCAAATTACATATTCATTAAGGCCGACTCGCAAAAAAGGGACCTGTTATTTGACTTGTTTATTACTCGACAGACGCGATCCTCTGCGCTGAGACTGTTTGTAAGGAAGCTTGCTTATTTTGTTGTGGGTGTTACCATGTTTGCATGTGTTTTGCACATGGTGGTTTTTGGTAAATCGAGGCCACAGTGTGTAGTTCCCAAACCGAACGCCAGGGTGCAGTGAACTAAAGCCAGCTGTACTCCGCGTGTTGGTAACAAGCCTACACAGCCTGATCTCGCACAACTTCACAGCAAGGAGCTCTAATGTAGGTTTAAGTCGTAAGGCTGTAAGAACTGGACACTAAACCTGTAACAACTCTCCAGTAAAACTGTATCTGCTCCGAGAAACAGGGAGAGCCTTTCATATATTGTAAGAATATATAAAGTAGGTCTGTGTGCGTGTGTGTGCGGACCAAAGTGGTACCTCAGTGGGTCAGGTTTGCACCTGAAATTCCAGAATAATTAGGTTCACGTTGTAAGCAACACACACACATTCTCATTACTCTTGAACTGAGAGTTTCACAGCACAGTGACCTCTAAATAATAAAACTCCGCTATACTGCAACGGGTTCAAAGAACAGGAAACACTCAGTATGGTGTGTCGCCACTGCCTGGATTAATGTCACGCTGCAAGAATGATGCACACACACACTTTCAGAGCCACTTTTATGTGCACATTAAAACTGTTTTCACTCAGCCCCAGTCAGTGTTAAAGCTTTCTTCTTTCTCTTTTTTACCAGTCAAAGAACAGTTATCATAAAACATGCACTCATACTGTATATCTTGTAAATGGCACATGGATGTGAGCGTGGATGTAACTGTTGCTTTACTGAGAAAAAGTAAGGCAGTATTTACCCCGAGGCTATAATGACTGTGGTTTTTCTGGCATGCTGCAGAGGGACGGGCGCTTAAATGTGCCATAAAATCCTGCTCCCATAAAAAACAGTCACTTCCTTTACATCGGCTAATTTAGTGATAAAACGCTTGCAAATGTGGATCTCGTTTTAGTTATAGTGCCTCCATCCTTTCTTTGAAACACAGATTTTTTTTATGTTGATCCCACTTCTGCTTCGCTTCAGACATATAAAAGTGTCTGGTAAATAAAAACCTGTGAGGCATACAGAGATTTTAGGCAGATAACTCACAATTTTTCAACAAATAGTATTATGTTTTATTTAGTATTAACAGCTGCAAGAATGCAAATCATATTTTATGACCCATTCTTGTAGACATGAAGGTTCACAAACTTTTTGGACGCTACACCTCTTGTTTGATCAGCTAGAACCCGTTCTTGCGCTCGGAGGCTTCTTGCTCTCACACAGCTCACAGCTATTTCAGACCCCATTAGCTCAAAATCAGAGGGAAATTCCCAGGCTTCCTCCCCCTCCCCACCTTTCTGCACTGCTAGCTTATAAATCGAGCTGGGTCATCAGGTAACTACATTTTCTGTGTTATTACTTTGCTCTTGATTCTAGTTGTATCATTCTGCTTTGGTTTTTATAGCTGTCTTTTATATGATGGCTGGGTGTTTTTACCCTCAGTTTCACTTCACTTTTCTCCTATCTCAAAAGAATACATAAATACATAAAACATTTTTTGCCGTCAACTTTGAACAAAAATTCTATCAGACATAGGCACCCTAAGAAAGACACTCAGTGGTGTGATCTTCCAACCACGATGCACGTAATCCAGTCCAGTCAGTGGCGATAATGCAACGTTATGCCAATCATCATAAAACCCAAACCAAGAACTTGTGCACAATCATAGGCGTATTACGTATATTATATTTTAGTGTTACGTTATTATATTATTTTAATTATATATATTGTATTGTATTATGTTATATTATATTAGTCTATATGCCGAAACTGCATTCGCCTCAGTGGCTATAAAATTTCACTTTATTTTCATTGCCTTTATGTCTTTATATTTCAATTATTTCATGTCTTTATTGTTTTTTATGCATTGTATTACATTCCTTTGCATTATTCATGCTCTTAATCATGAATTACATAAAAATGTGTAAAAACAATCATTTTGGGATTTGGGAATGGATTGCCGTATTTTTCGGACCATAAAGCGCACCGGGTTATAAGACGCGATATCAACAATCGGCTGCTAACGGGTATATTTTCATACATAAAGCGCAACAGGTTATAAGGCGCATTAAATGAAATAAAACTCTTAAGTTCCGTCGGAAGCTCAGTTTGGTCTTTATCTGGCTCAGGGCGTCTTCTTGCTTCCTCCACTTCCATATCATTGATTCATTAATGTTGAATTCTCTCGCAGCTGCTCTATGTCCATGTTGTACTGCGTGACCGATAGCGTTGTGTTTGAAATCCGCTTCGCAAATGAATGAATGAATGCACGTACCGTAATGGTGAAGCACATACCGTATTACTCCGCGATGCTGTGCACTACGGTTGCCTTAAGCTTCATAACTTACCAAGGCCGTGCTAAAACATTTTGACAGATTTATGAGCGCCGTGTGCCATCTACAATCGGTTCTAGGTCAGAAAGCTCAACCAGAATTAATTCATACATTAGACGCACCGCATTTTAAGTTGCACTGTCGATTTTTGAGAAAGTTAAAGGATTTTAAGTGCGCCTTATGGTCCGAAAAATACGGTAATCCTTTTTTTTCATTACTACTTATGGGGAAATTTGATTCAGACTTTGAACAAATCTGAGTTTGAATGGCCTTCCGGGAACAATGAAGTTTGAATTCTGAATTTTTAACGAGTCAGTAAAGATACTGGCATGTTTATATTATTATTTACTTATTTTTTTTACTTAAGTTTGGAATTCATACTTAATTGGTCCAGGCTTTGTGGCATTGTTTCTGGTTTTCGCAACAAAACATTTAAACGTTCTTTTTCCTTCTCTTGGTTCCTGTTAACCAGTATTAGTAATCTACAGTTAACCATTGAATTACTATGTAGACATAAATATTCAGACAGCTAATGATCCTTAGTCATATACATGTAGACATCTAAATGACTTGTAACCATAAATATCTGGACTTATGAAAGCCATAAAAATCATTAGAGCTAAATAACTCTTTAACATAAATTTCTGCAAGGCTAAAAGGCAAGTAGACATAAATATATGGACAGCTGAATGTTTTTTCAGTTTAAATATCTTACCAACACAGATGAAACAGCCTAGCAAGCGCTTAGCAATCACGCATCAACAGCCTAGCAGCTGCTCTTGTAATTGTAATGGAGCCATTAATATCTGGACAGCTAATGATCCTTAGCCTATCGAGACAGCTAAATGAGCGTTTACCATAAACATCCAGACAGGTAATGACCCTTAGCCATAACAATCTACAGTTCTAAATGACCTTTAGTAAAAAGTCTCGTTACTCCATCACAGCTATGAACAGCCTAGTAAACATTTAGCAACAACTTACCAACCACATAGCAACAGCCTAGCAACCACTTAGCAATTATTAGCTGGCTTTGACAAGTCAAATTATTAAAGTTCCTTCTCAAATTTTTTCCAAATCTAGTTCTTTATTATTCTTCTTCTTTCCTCAATCAAAAATGTAAAGACTTTCGTCTCCTACAGTTTTCGAGCTAGTTGCATGAAACTTTGCAGTATTATGGATCTTATACCTGAATAGTGCGCTTGGGGTTTTCTAAGCACAGTCTATGAGAATGGTTTCCAGCACCTTGTGTACTTATGTAGTATAATCAAAAAGCAATAGATTGGGTACCCATGGTCAAGTACATGATTTGCTGAATTACTAAATGGAAAAACAATTAGCTCTGCATGAAGCAAATTAAATTAGAACATATTTCTTTCATTTATGGATTAAATGTGTAAGGAATACATGCTATAATTAAGTTTGTACCCTGCAATGTTTGTGTTAAGTTTCATTTAGAAAATCATCAGACCAACCTTGTAATAAGACCAACCTTCCAGATTATTTTAGGCTGAACCATACATGGTGTGGTCAAGCCTTCTCACACTCAGCAAAGAACATTTCCACTTTCTGTGTACAGGTACTATACAATGCTTGGTGACATTTGACACAAGTATTGTTAAGATTTATTTTTTTTGTTGTGTCTCTGATCCTGGCAACGTCTCCTTCTTTCATAAGTGAGATTATATTTACATTTTCTTATTGCCTTGTCACATTTTTAGTAAAGTATTATAAAGTATTGAGTTACTGTGTATTGGGCACACATTTTTATATCATGAGCAATTGTATCTGCATGTGTTAATTGTTTGTGATATGTTTTCCTAAGAAAGCAGTTTAATGACTTGAAAGGACAGAAATATGCACTGAGAGAGGGAAGCATGTTTGATGAATCTTTGTGCAGATCCAGCTCTGAATGATTTTTTTAAATCTATATGAATTCCTTGTAAGAAATGTTTGCCGTCTCTTTCTTCTCTCCTGATTGTTTCCACAAACATGCAGCCATACAGCTGTTGACCACATGGGCATCTGCTCCTGCCACTGGCATCCACAGTTTGCCCTTCCATGATCCTTCGCCCCTGTGGATTGGCTCTAGTACCATCTCCCTCCTATCAAATTATTCTCTCTCTCTCTCTCTCTCTCTCTCTCTCTCTCTCTCTCTCTATAAAGTATCCTTTCAGATGGTTTCTTTCATACTTTTCCATTTCCTCTAAATCCCCCTGTTTCTCTTTAAAGCTCATTTTTCCATTTACCAACAATTTAAATGAAGCACAATAGTCAAGAGTCTAATTGAGCATGATTAGAATTTAAATGAAGTGCTTCCTTCTGACTAGCTATGTGCTTTGGGGAGCAAGATCTATCACCCAAGCAGAAGAGAAAGCCATTGAAGGAAAAAAATCTACTTGGAAAAATAGACTATTTAACAATCACATGCATTGCTCAAATCAGTTTCTCAGATTATCGGGTTAAAGCTTTAAGTCATACAAAACCAAGTCTTATTCTCAAGCCCCTTGAAAGCTGAAAAACCAAAGTTGAGGTTCTGGATGAGTCCTGAAGCAGAGGGAGACTGAATACTTTATATAATGAATAATTTACTCAAATTACAATTTATTTAATATATCCATCTATATATCCATCTATTTTGTCGATAAAGGACTTTTGAGATTGCAGGGGTTTCTTTCCGGCTTAAAGAGCTACACATGTGATTACAACATGTAATTACCACTTGTTAATTGAACTGTGCTGATTCATTATACAACTTGTTATACAATACGTCAGGTGTTGCTTCTGTTTGGTGAGGATACAAACCTGTGGCCACGCCTTTTCATCTAGTAGTTGATGAAGATTGTAGGATGTTTTTGACGAAAGGTGGTTTACGGAGTTTTATGATTAAATAGATAAAAATGATAATAGAAACAAAAGAAACAAATACTGCTCATTTCCCATGCTGAGCTTACTGAAGGCTGACAAAAATATACTATATACTATACCACATAGTACTATATATACACACACTGACCACTTTATTAGGTACAACTGCTAATCAGCCAATCATGTGACAGCAACTCAATGTAGCTAGGCATTTAGACATGTAGACATGGTCAAGACGACCTGCTGAAGCTGAAGAATGGGGAAGAAAGGTGATTGAAGTGACTTCAAACATGGTATCGTTGTTGGTACTAAACAGGCTGATCTTAGTATTTCAGAAAATGCTGATCTACTGGAATTTTCATGCATATCCATCTCTAGGGTTTACAGAGAATGGTCCAGAATAGAGAAAATAACCAGTGAGCAACAGTTCTTTGGGTGAAAATTTTTTGTTGATTTTAGTGGTCAGAGGAGAATGGCCAAACTGGTTCGAGCTGATAGAAAGGCAACAGTAACTCAGATAACCACTCATTACAACCAAGGTATGTGGCAGATCATCTCTGAACACACAATCATCTCAAACTGGTCTTTTTGAACATGACATTCAAATGACATCCGCAGTCACCCGATCTCAATTCAGTAGATCACCTTTGGGATGTAGTGGAATGGCATCATGGATCTGCAGCAACTGTGTGATGCTGTCATGTCAATATGGAGCAAAATCTTTGAGGAATGTTTCAAGCACCTTACTGTTGTTGAATCTGTGCCACAAAGAATTAAGGTAGTTCTTAAGGCAATAGGGGGACCAACCTGGTACTAGCAAGGCATATCAAATAAAGTCTCTGGTGAGTATTTGTAGTGTGTTTTTTATGCTGAAAATGAAAACCCAGTCCATGTGAGTATATTTGACTGGTGATAGATTTACTTTCGTTAGAATTGCTTAATAATAAACAGTTACAGTGGTGCGTGAAAGTTTGTGAACCCTGAAATTTTCTGTGTTTCTGCATAAATATGACCTAAAACATCATCAGATTTTCTCACAAGTCCTAAACATGGATAAAGAGAACCCAGTTAAACAAATGAGACAAAAATATTATACTTGGTCATTTATTTCTGAGGAAAAGTATGCAATATTACATAGTAGTGAGTGTCAAAAGTATGTGAACCTCTAGGATTAGCAGTTAATTTGAAGGTGAAATTAGAGTCAGGTGTTTTCAGTCAATGGGATGACAATCAGGTGTGAGTGGGCACAGTGTTTTATTTAAAAAACAGGGATCTATCAAAGTCTGCCCTTCACAACACGTTTGTGGATGTGTATCATGGCACGGACAAAGGAGATTTCTGAGGACCTCAGAAAAAGAGTTGTTGATGCTCATCAGGCTGGAAAAGGTTACAAAACCATCTCAACCAATCCACAGTCACACCAGATACTGAAAGCAAAGGTTCACATACTTTTGCCACTCACTAATATGTAATATTGGATCATTTTCCTTAATACATAAATGACCAAGTATAATATTTTTGTCTCATTTGTTTAACTGGGTTCTCTTTATGTACTTATAGGACTTGTGTGGAAATCTGATGTCTCATTTATGCAGTAATATAGAAAATTCTAAAGGGTTCACAAACTTTCAAGGACGACTGTAAGTGTATAACATTCCTATGTCTGAATTCATCGACTACCGGTAACTCTAAAGGCTAATTAAAGTTGCAGAAAAATAATAGATTAATTTCTAGTCCAAAAGTACTGCTCCACTGATGTTGGCAAACGCGATGCCGTTGATTGCTATGGATTTTAATGTTTTTAGCAAAAGCCATTCTTTCCCTGGTACTGAGTCTAGACACAAGCAGATCTGTCTGTTCTCTCTCTCTCTCTCTCTCTCTCTCTCTCTCTCTCTCTCTCTCCAATCCCTGTTGACATCATTTTTGCTAGCCACAGCCTTATACAATATATTACCATACATTACAGATCACCATCAGCAACTCTGTCTTTCAAATTTTCAGACATATTCTCTCACAGGATTGCGCTCAGACAGTTAGCAGACATTTAAAGAAGCAGATGTGATCTATCAGCAGTCTGAGGGACAGCTGCCTTTTGATCTCCTCAAAGATGTTAGTGATGCAGGTCAACCAGCAAGAGATGTTGCTTAATAATTATTAATGCTGGTCTCATGATGGTTTAACTGGGAAATGTCCATGGTGTTGCTGGTATTGTTGACAAAGCTCAATGGCTTTGTATACCTGGTGTTCAAAACACAACATATGCTTGTCCGTACTTTTTTTCTTCTTCTGGATCAGGGAGTGGTAACATTGTGCTTAATTAATATTTCCAAACCCGTTAAGAGCATCAGGAAGGTGAGTCTAGGCCACTTTGCACATTAAGGTCCAGGCTAATTAATCAGCATTCAGAGAAGTGGAATACAGCCTGCCGTGTCATCAACAGTCATTAAGTCAGCTTTGGTCTAGTCTATCAAAGCTGCTCTTTCGCTCAGAGGGCTTTAATATTTCAGGAACAGGGGGAATGAGGGATCACTGGGTTCATGGGTATGCTCAAAAAACGATGATGTAAGGTGGTGTGATGGATTAATTAGTGATTAATCAAATTAATTAGGCAAAAACGTTTACAAGTGGTGTTTATTGAAAACCGTACTAATAATGTTAATCATTTTCTAAATGAACAGGGTGTGCAGATCCTTATAAGGCTAATAAAGCTAAAAGTTTTTCACACATCTGCCACAATTTCTGGCTTTCCAGTGTGGTGTCAGAAGTGCTTTCTTTTTAAGCTGGGTTTAAACTAATGTGTATACAGCTGCCTCTGTTTGATCCTAGACGAAACTATCACTGCTGTTCTTTCACTGTGAGCATGTAGGATGGAAAGGGAACAGAAAGAAAATAACTGCTAGTTAGGATGCTGCAGTGTGTTGCAAACGGCTGAGTTAAAGGGCTAAAGTTAATCTTCCAAATGTGGACAGGTGCTATCTTAAACCTTTAACATACAGTTTCATTATTCAGTATGTGTAAATCAAGCTGAAATATTCTGTATTGCAGAAATGATGGCACACAGCCAATGAAATTTGAAAATAAGTTGGTGCTTTTTTAGCAGCCAAATGACTTTGTTTGCCAGTTTTTGTATTACTCTCAGCTTAATGCCCATTAAGGATTGGTCGTAATTACAACTTTTGAACTGTGTACAAATAAACACACACATGTTCCTGGTTATCTTCTCCATGCATGAGTTTCTGTTTAATTCATAATGTTTGGTTTCTCGATGTTCTAAACACATGTGCTGGGCTTGAGTGAAATAAAAAAAAAAAAGCTTCATGGAGGACAATAGTGCACTCCCAAGTGCCCCAGCATGCAGGGCTGGATTCAGCTTCAGGCCTAACTAGCAATTTACGTGTCTGTGACACAACACTCGCTGCCAGAGCAGCTTGGGCCAAACCTATAATCCATCCAGAATTTGATTTGCACATTCTAGTGGTTTTCATTCAGCTTCTCTGCTTGCAACTGCCTCTTTAATTACAGTGGAGAGTGCCTGTTTGCAAGCTGATATCTAATCCCACTCTCTCTCTCTCTCTCTCTCTCTCTCTCTCTCTCTCTCTCTCTCTCTCTCTTTCTCATTGACTCTCTCTTTCTATTCCTTCCTTTCTTTCTCTGCATTTTTCTCACTTCTTTCTTGCTTCTATCTGTGCACCTCACTAAATGACTCATTCATGTATTTTTCTGTCTCCTGATTCTGTTGTCTATTTACCTGCTTCTTTCCTACATTGTCTCCCTTATACTTACTTTCCCGTTTACATTTACAGCATTTAGCAGACGCCCTTATCCAGAGCAACTTACAATTGATACAGTCTTACAATCCAAGCAATTGTGGGTTAAGGGCCTTGCTCAAGGACCCAACAGTGGCAGCTTGGCAGAAGTGGGATTTGACCCCTTGACCTTCTGGTCCATAGTCCAGTACCTTACCCACTAGGCTACCACAGTCCCAGAATAACCCCGTTGTTCAGAATAACAGAAATTGGAGACATTTTACCTCAGCAATGACTCTTTTTTTCATCATTTTTTCATATTCTGTGTTCATTGAATATATCCCAGCATAATGATTATGTAATGACTAACTTAAGAGCCTCTTTTTCTTATGTCCATGAAGTTCAACCTGTATCGGTTGTGTTGGAATATAGCTAGGGCTGCGCCATTTGTCCCCCAAAATGTCAATATTGTTTCACTGATCTACATGAATTTACTATTTTAAAAAGCAATATCACTGGCTATGTTTAACATGTGCTGGAAATGATTTAAAATTTATAGAAGGACAGTTTATCCATCTTCTCCTCACCCTATCCTCTGCACCGTCCTCTTTCCCTGGGTCTTGACCGATCCAGTATGATCCACATTTTTGATTTGACAAAGCAAATTCATCCAAACTCTGGACTGGCACTAAAATTACACTGGCAATGTGCACCCCCAGTGTTTGGGTGAGGGTTAAAAATATAAAATGTGAAAAAAAATTCCATGTTAAAACCGCATGGCTGTAAAGGAAATAAATAAAGAAAAACTCCACAGCAGAATATTCTGCTGCTGTGGTATACTTATTAATTCTGAAATTGTCATTTTATGAGTTTTGAACAACAGTGCTATACCACAGTTATTTTTAAACCAAAGTGTGTGAGACTAGAAAATTGAATGCAAGATATCCACTTTAGTGTTTCCCTGTCTGAGGCCGTTCTGTACCAGACATTGATTCTATGGTATGCTTAAGGAATGATTGTGTTTCATTGATTTTCTAAACGAATAGGATATAACATAACCTCTGCAGGATACAACCTTAAATATAAATACATTTTAATGAGCCATTATAATTCAGTCACATGCTGAAACCATACAGTACACACTAGTGCATCATTTGGAAATGTGCTCAAAGGCTTATCACTGGTTTATTCTGATTTATTCTGTCTTTTCCCCCCTTTTATTCTCTGAAATTCATGCATTTAAATTTGTAGAAGAGTGCATTTGAGCTGGGGTGTGTGTATATTTCCCACCTGCTTTTCTCTCTGCTGATTCTTCTCATCCGCTGTGTTGTTTCTGTTTTGCCTGAATTTCTTCCTCTCTCTCTCAGTGCAAATAAAAATGGAAATGAATCTGCATTTCCATCAATCACTGTTACGGGACGGGCGATGTAATTGAGAAAGATTGCAATACACAAGCACATGAATGCTGTTGATAAGCAATACAAAACTGCCTACATGCAGAGCACTTAGCCACTGTAGACAGTATATACAGTGTGCCAATCAAAACCATATATGTAACAGAACCTGATGTGCCAAAGACATGACATAAAAATGCTGTGTAGTTATGTAGGCCATTGCGCACAACAGGTATCCACTATGGTGGTTGAAACCCACATGCAATCCTTTAAGAAGCTGTAAAATATCACTAATGTGTGAACTGTGCAACGTGTTGCTCATCTACTGTTCAGTGTGTTTTTTTTGCCTTGTAGCCACATCTGTCATCCTTGTTTGAGAAACCTATTTACATCATAATTCTTCCATTTAGTCTAGAAAATTATGGTCTCCAAATCTCTTTCCACCACATTTTCTTTCTTTTTTGTTTTTAGGTAGAGGGAAGTATATAGTGACGAATGAAGAGCCGTCAGTAATGTTATTGCTGAAGTAGCACCAATACAGGTCAGCCATAACATTAAAACCCAATGGTGTGCAGTGCATATAGTGGGTACCCCTTCTGTAGCCTCTAAGGATACCAGGCAAAACATTAGTTTTGTAAACACCAGACTCACCAGGCTTATTTGAAGACCATCCTCTGCTCCTTTGCCAGAAGAAGGTCTATTACTTTATAGGTAGACCTGGCTGACGTTGCTGAATTATTGCAAGTTTCCTGGCAAGTCGCCATTTGAAGCCATCTAAACCAAATTAGCACGTGCATAGACAGTGACGTCAGTTTATTATTGACTAACAAGTAGCACCTTCTTCAGTATGCTGACAAAGGGTTATACAGCTATGGGCCAGCCCCTGTATTGAAAATCATACATCTGATTGGTCAGATATCTTGCCTGCTTGTTAATAGACTCACAAGACCAAGCCCTTCAAATTACCATCAAACACGTAGACAGGAGCCACATTGAGCACTTTTGATTGGTTAGTAGCAGTCTGTCAGATATGGGTTCTGTAGCAACCAAAAAAATGCAGAGTAGCATTTTTAATTGGGATGATGTTTTTGATTTTACTCCATTCGTGAAATAAATATTTATATAATGTGTAAATTAAATTTCTATAATATTTTACATACACCTATTTGTACTGTGCCTGACTGCACGCCACTACGTGAAGTGTGATTCTCTGGGCAGTGTTCTGCTGAGAAATCCTGGCATTCATGTGGATACATACCAATTATCTAAAATGTTACAGATGAAGTACAGTCCCTCATGGCCATGGTATTCCTTAATGGCAGTGGCGTCTTTCAGCAGCATAATGTGGAAAATCTTGTATTGATGATGGGAGATTTGGACCACTGTGCAAAGTCTTCTCCAGCACATCCTCAAGATTCTCAATGGGGTTCAGGTCTGGACTCTGTGATGGCCAATCCATGTGTGAAAATGATGTCATGCTCCCTGAACCACTCTTTGACCCTTCTGAAACAGATGAACATATTTTCCATGACCACAGGATGTGTCTTTCGACATGGTTGTTCAAACAAATGAGAGCTATCACTTCATCAGTCAGGGTTAAATAATTGTTGCCAGCTGACAAATACCCAATGCAGTACAATTATGTGATGGGAGATGGTGGATGTGGCTGACAAATTTGCATGGCAGCCGCATGGCCTAAACTAAGTAACTGTGCCTTGCGACCTCTGTTCTCAAACAGTTCAGGGAAATTAGCGAAATGGTTCTACGATTGGCATTTTGACCTAGAACATTGTCTACACCACCAGTTTCACAGAGGGGGATAAGGTTCTTATGCTTGAATGCAGTGTTTTTCCTTTCTCCAAAAAAATACTGGTTTCTTTTTAACCAAAGACGTTCTATTTGTCTCATCGTCCACAAAACATTCTTCCAGTTAGCCTCTGCTGTCCACGTTATCTTTAGCAAACGTAGACAAGCAGCAATGTTCTTTTGGAGAGCAGTGGGCTTTCTCCTTGCAACCATGCCAATGCACCACATTGGTGTTCAGTGTTCTTATGATGTGGGACTCATGAACATTAACATTAGCCAATGTGAGAGAGGCCTTCAGTTGCTTAGAAGTTATCCTGGCCTCCTTTGTGACCTCACCAGCTATTACACACCTTGCTCTTGGAGTGATCTTTGTCAGTCGACCACTCCTGGGGAGGGTAACAGTGGTCTTGAATTTACTCCATTTGTACACAATCTGTCTGTAGATTGGTGGAGTCCAATGACATTGGAGATGGTTTTGTAACCTTTTCCAGCCTGATGACCACCAACGACTCTTTTTCTGAGCTCCTCAGAAATCTCCTTTGTTTGTGCCATGATACACCTCCACAAACGTGTGTTGTGAAGAGCAGACTTTGATCGATCCCTGTTCTTTAAATAACACAGGGTGCCCACTCACACCTGATTGTCATCCCATTGATAGAACACACCTGACTCTAATTTCACCTTCAAATTAACTGCTAACCCTAGAGCTTCACATACTTTTTCCACTCACTAATATGTAATATTGGATCATTTTCCTCAATAAATAAATGATCAAGTATAATATTTGTTTCATTTGCTTAACAGGTTTCTCTTTATCTACCTTTAGGACTTGTGTGAAAATCTGATGCTGTTTTAGGTCATATTTATGCAGAAAAATAAAAAATTCTAAAGGTTTTACAAACTTTCAAGCACCACTGTATAATGCCTTCCACAGTGTGGATTTTCTGGGGGTCTGGAACAGATTAATTCAATTCATATTATTCCTTATTGGAAAAATTAGCTTGGTACTTGTAGTTTTCGGTTACCAGTCGGAGCATTCTGGAAAGAATGAAAAAAGAACCGAGGTTCGGTACCACTGTAGCATTTGGTTTTAGTGCATGAAACATTTTCAGATCTAGCTACCAAGGTGATGAACCTAAAAATAGGTGTACACTGATGAGTAAAAACATTTATTACCACTCACAGATCAAATAACGAATAATGCTGATTATCTTGTGTATTAAAATCATCTAGAATATATCTGACAGAGAGTAAAGAAACAGTCACTGTGTTGGATGCAGAAGAAACAGTCGGCTGACCGACTTTGATAAGGACCAAATCAATATGGCTAGACTCACTGGGTTGGAGCATCTTCACAATGGCAGTGGTGAGTGCCAACCAACTGTGGTGTGAAAAGGGACAAACCATGAACTGATGACAGGGTGTTGGGGTGCTGATGACACATCAAGGTGTAAAGGTAACAAAGGTTATCCCATTAGGTCCAAACTGACAGAAAGGCTACTGCTGCACAAGCCAGAGAAATTTCGAATGCTTGTTACTGGAGAAATGTGTCACAGCACACAGTATATCATACTGATTATGAGACTGCATAGTGCTAACCATGCAAACCCTCTCCATCTTCACCTAGAATGGACAAAACTGGACCTTGGAACAATGGAATAAGGTTGCCCAATACAGTGAGTCATGGTTTCTTTGACGTCACATACATGTCTGCCATTTATTTGTTGAGGCGATGGCAAGAGGCTCTATGGCTACTATGCTAATCTGGCTATGGACATTAATGTGGATGTCAGTTTGCTTCGTGTCAATCACCTAAATTTTACTGTGGACCATAAGTTTTGGCTTATCTGTGTATATTTAAAATTTAAATGCAGTGACTAGTGTAGCAGACTTACGGATCTATACATGAACCCTTAACATAGCCTTGAGTTGACTGACTTTCTTAAAATAAGCATTTAAAAAGAAAGGAGTACAAAAGTTTTTGGTGCTAATTCTCACTTTTGTTATTTGCCTTTTCTGAAGTCAGGTCTTACACACAGCTTGCATCATCAGCTTGCTCTTGGATTTTTGGATTAGTTTAAAAAGTAGTCTTGTCATGAAAGTCTGCTGATGTCTGCAAATAAATCCTTATGTTCTTCTGCTGTGTTTGTGTTGTGCTCATATCTGTACTTTTGGGTTTGTGTGTGTTTGTGTCTGTGGCTGCTGTGAGCTGTTTGTTCATCTGTGTTGAATATAATCAGTCTGGAGGTTTTGTATTCCTAAGTAAACTGTAAAGGGAAATAAAAAACAGTGGGACTGAAGACCTTTAGCACACTCATTTAAAAAGGAAGTTTAATTGGCACATTTTCTGTACACAGGTTTACTTATTTACATATAGTGAGTAAATTGGGACAGTTGGTATTTAGGGCATTGGCTAATCTCTGGGCTTAAGCGATGTCTGACAAATTCACCATAAAAGTCTTCTTTAGAGCAAATTAAAATACAGTAGTCATTAAATTAGTTCCAGAAGGTTTGTCGAGAACCGAAAACGATGAGTAGAGAGCAAACTTTTCCCATAAGGAATACTGTAAATTGAATTAATCTGCTCCAGACCCCCAGAAAATCCACACTTTGTATACAATTATATGCATTAATGGAGTTGTACAGGTGCTGCCTCATTTACGATGGGGATATGTTCCGACAAATCCATCATAAGCTAAATGTATCATGAACCGATGAGTTTAATGTAGGTGGAGACTACCTTATTGTCTAAAACACTTGCTTACATTAACCTACAGTTGGCCAAAATCATTAACACAAAGCTTATTTTATAATGGTGTTGAAAAATCTCATGTACTTTAGTGTTTTCCTTTCAGTTGGCTCTTATAACTAATCTTTTTAGGACCCAAGGAGACTTATTTGCAATAGGAATATAGTGACGTATATGCACAAATAAAGAAAAACATGATAAACACAGCGGGATCTTCTCTGTGCGAGAGCTATTGTGAAACTGAATCACTGTGTACTCAATCGTGAATGGAGTTTTGGTTGAAACGAGTCGCTTGACTTGACTCGTCTCGACTCATACAAGTTTAAGCAACTGCGGCGAGTATCGAGCAAACAACAAGAACCGAGACATAGTCCATAAGTCTGAGAAAGCAACAGCAGCACAGTGATCAGTGGCGCTCCAGAACCACATGAAGGACCACAAAACAGCAAACAGAGACACATTGTTTCATTGAGACAATTATGAAGCAGCAGTACATTTAACATATGCAAGATATATACACAGATGATACATTGCGATAAAATGCATATTGCGATATTCCACATAGTTCACTGAAATTATAAAAATAGCTGAAATACAAGTTATGGTGTGCAATCTTAATACATCACGTTGAAAGTTTTTTTTTTTTTTTTTTTTAGAGCACAGAATATACTACAAGTTCTAGCAATTTGCTCTGCTTAAATCAGTCTATATGCTTCTGGTCTGGTTACATGTGATAAAAATATCTAACTGGTGGCTTAATACTTGTGGTACTGAGCTCTTGATTGGAAGGTAGAGAGGTCAAGTCCCACTACCACCAAGCTGCCACTGTTGATTCCTTTGTCAGTCCGTTAAGCCCACGATGGAGGGGACTGATTGTAGTCAATTGAGATAAAGTCTGCCAAATGAGCTAAAGTCCAAGCCTGTAATTGTCACGGATCCATGTCTGTTCTAATGATTCTCACCACTGCGCTGATCGGAGAGATGAATAATGCACGTCTGCATGTTTAATATCTTTGTTTCTTCGTTGGTACGTCAGGTAGAAAGATACTTCACAAAGACACCTAAACTCATCTCTCTCATAGAGCCTTAAGGTAACAAGTCACAAGAAGAACCTTGCTCACTAGGAGTAAGCAGGGACAGGCAGTACTCTTATATCAAATCTACACTTTCACTTCTCCAGCCTTTCCTTCTGTTCTCCTTTCCTGTCCTGGCCTTTTTTCTTTTTTCTATTCTCTGCTCTTCTTGTCCAAGCTGAGATAGTAATTGGGTCCCTAGTGACTGCTAAAGCCTCGTTAGAACTGTAGTGGTCATGTGGAGAGCAAGACCTGGTTGAGTCCTTGTCTTTTGTACTCCATTCACTCCTGTAGTAGCCTCCCTGACCCCTCACTTGCTTTCTTTTTTTAACCCTTGTCAGCCATCTGTATCCCCGGTGCACACTCTAAACAGAGAGACATATTCCACCTGTGTCTCCATAGCCCACACTTTTAGTTTTGGGATGTCTCATCAATTTCTTGCTGTCCTTGTGGTGCTGTGGTAGTTGCTTTCCTTGGGGACCAACCTTCAGCCTGGACCTGCTCTTTAATAACCTGCATTGTGTGTATATTCGCTTACAAACCAGTCTCGTGAGGTGAGAGTCAAATCAGGAGTGACAGGTCAGATATTCGAAATGTGTCCAATTTGACTGAAGTCAATTGACTTAGTTACGCCTCCGACTTGTATTTATTAAGTGTCTTCAAATCCTTGAGTTCCTGTTTACCCACTTCTACTAAAGTGTAGTACAATTCACAATTGTGACTATCTGTTGGTGTTTCACTTGTTGTTCTAAATAATTTCACAGGTTTGATTAGGTAGGCAGAATCATTTTGCCATACTAAATGTTATGACATACTTTTGCTACTCCAGAGGTAAGCAGAACAGCAAAAATGTGGCCTGTCCCCTCTGCAGAAAAACAGCCCCAAAGCATGATGTTTCCACCCTCATGCTTCACAGTAGGTATGGTGTTTTTGGGATGCAACTCAGCATTCTTCTTCCTCCAGTTGAGTATTTTACCAATAAGTTCTATTTTGGTTTCATCTGACCACATGATATTCTCCCAATTCTCTTCTGGATCATCCATATGCCCTCTGGCAAACTTCAGACGGGCCTGGACATGTACTGGCTTAAGCGGGGTTACACGCCTGGCACTCTAGGATCTGGGTCCCTCTCGGCACAGTGTGTTACCGACGGTAGCTTTGTTACTTTGGTCCCAGCTCTCTGCAGGTCATTCATCAGGTCCCTCTGTGTAGTTCTGGGATTTGTGCTCACCGTTCTCATGATCATTTTGACCCCACGGGATGAGATCTTGCGTGGAGCCCCAGATCAAGGGAGATTATCAATGGTCTTGTATGTCTTCCATTTTCTTACAATTGCTCCCACAGTTGATTTATTCACACCAACCTGCTTGCCTATTGTAGATTCACACTTCCCAGCCTGGTGCAGGTCTACAGTTTTCTTCCTGGTGTCCTTTGCCAGCTCTTTGGTCTTGGCCATAGTTGAGTTTGGAGTCTGACTGTTTGAGGCTGTGGACAGGTGTCTTTTATACAGATAACGAGGTCAAACAGGTGCTATTAATACAGGTAACGAGTGGAGGACAGAAGAGCTTCTTAAAGAAGAAGTTACAGATCTGTGAGAGCCAGAAATCTTCCTTGTTTGTGGGTGACCAAATACTTATTTTCCACAATGATTTACATTTAAATTATTTTAAAATCCTACAATGTGATTTTCTGGATTTGTTTTTCTCATTTTGTCTCTCATTGAAGTGTACCTATGAGGACAATTACAGACCTCTCTCATCTTTCTAAGTAGGAGAACTTGCACAATCAGTGGCTGACTAAATATTTTTTGCCTTACTGTATTTTTACATTTTCCCCATTACTGTTAGACATATAAAGAGTGGACTGAGTTTTCAGCACAGAATGAAATGTAGCCACATGGCATCCATACTTAATAGCATTAGGGCATTGAGCACATTCTAATGATTTAGCAAAAAACAAATAACATCTCAGAATAATTTTGGTAGCAGGATAGTATGTTGAGTTGACCTTCTCACTCATAGCTACAATATCATCAAATATACAGACAAAAATAATAAAGATCTTGTTTTTGGTCTTCAGAAGATGCAGTTGATACAGCTTCCTATTGAACATGTGACTTGTGGAATGCTCCCTAATTTTCAGAAGTTGGGGAATACGTTAAGGTAACAGGACTGAGTGAAAACTTGGGGACATGGCTAAAATGTGTGTTAAAATAGAATAATGTGAAGGCATAGATGGGATACTGACTGACACAACAATGCAAAAAACAAAAGATTTCTGAAGGATATAAATCATAATATTTCATTGTAAAGTGTAGTGTTATGTTTTAAATGATATACCTTACATTTGCAGTTGCATCACTGTGCAGGACAAAAACATGTTTCTTACAGTTAATTATATGAATTATATATACGTGTGATGCGCTGGGGACAGGAATGGCATCATTTCAGTGGAATGGCTCACTTACTTACTCTGCTACTCCTTACGTGGGGTTAAATTACGTAAAAGAAAACGCATTCCCTATAAATGAATAAAGCATCTCATGGCAGAAAGCCGATGAGGCAGAAGAAATGTTCTCCAAACACTGAATAACAGTGATTGAAAGTCATCACAATGCTAAGGTATTTGGCAACTGGGAAAATGCAGCAGTGATGACTTGGGTCTGTTACAATCATCCATCAGCAGAGTGATCCCACAAACAATTACAGCACTTTCAGAACTTTCCAGCATGATAAACAAACTGTCAATAAAATGAAGCCAATAAACACTTGTATGTGTGTGATTAGTGTAAAATAGGCAGAAAGCCTGTGCCTGTTATTTCAAATGAAAGGCCTATAATAGGCTATATTTCTCTAAGGAATAATTTTATTATTGACTTACACAAGACAGACTTTGATTAAAGCAGGAAACTCAAAAGTTTCACCCAGGTCATCCCATGCATTGTGCTTTTCTTATTTATCCTTTTATTTATGTTTCAAGTATGAAATGCAAAAAAAAAATACTCCTTTTGCAACTGTCTTCCATGAATCTTTCACATAACACCATTGGCAAACCATTACAACTACAGTGGTACCTTGGTTCTCGACCACCTCAGAACTCGTAGAATTCGGTTCTCAATGCATTTTGACTAGAAAAATGTGTCTTGGTTATAGTCGTTTGCTCGGTACTCCTTGAACTTGCTTAAACTTGTATGAGTCGAGCCGCAGAACTAATTTCAGCTGAAACTCGATTCGTGAGTCATGATTCATTACACAGTGATTCAGGTTCACAATAGCTCTCGCTCAGAGAAGATCTCTGCTGTGTTTGTCTTTATTTTTACAGTACTATATTGTTGGTGGAAATAAGTCTCCATGGGTACTAAAAAGGTTATTTATGACAGCCAACCGAAAGCAAAACAGGAATTGAATGCTCTAGAACACAGGCTGCAGTTAGCTTAGCAGCTATGCTAGCACCCTGAGTTAATCAGTAGAGTGTTTTCACTTTTAATCCGTTACTCACTAAATTACATTATATTTTTCAACACTTTATCATTAAATATGCTTTGTGTTAATGATTTTGGCCAATGGCTAATGTAAGTGTTTTAAACAGTAACTTACTTATCATAGCTTATCATAGTATCCTTTCCATACTTCCATATCTATGATACAGTAAAGACCGCTCTACCCATTAAACTCTTGAGTTCATGATCCATTTAATTTTGATGGATTTGTTGGAACATATTCCCATTGCAAATCAGGAAGGACCTGTACAATACAACTCCATGAATTCATATAATGCCTTATACAGTGTGGGTTTTCTGGTGGTCTGGAACGGATTAATTCAATTTACATTATTCCTTATGGGAAAAATGTGCATGGTACTCGTCGCTTTTGGTTCTCGACAAGCCTTCTGGAACAAATTAATGACAAGAACCGAAGTACCACTGTATTACAATAATAAAATCAACAAAGACAACTGAAATGCTGTGAAATTGTATACAAATCGTCCTTAAAGATGGCTCCTTGTTCTGACTTTCAACTCAGCATGACGTCATCTTCACAGTACCAGTTCAAAGTATTGCCATCTTTGTTCTGCACAGATCTCTGACCACCAACTTGTTGTCACTAAACAGTAAGGTGCTGCTGTTCTTGGATGGCACTCGTTTTCTGTTCACAGCTAATAATACAGTCTTACATGTGCCCATGTGATCTGGACAAAGCTTTTATATAACATTTCAAATTACTTTTAAATAATTGCGGACTCCCTTCTGCTCTTTTCATGTGCTTAACAGCCCAACTGTTCACATTCAGGTCAAAGTTTTCTTTCATCTTTACTCTTTTCATATCTTGCCATACATAATCTGCAAGGAGGGTTTATAATGCATCATTAATGCTATGGGAATTCAGCATTGACCAGCTTTACTTACAGAGTTATTTTCTCAGTAGTTCATCGAGGCATTAGAGTTTATTTTTTCCCAATCTGCATTTTTGTATAAATGTGTTCAGTACTTGGCCGAATACATTTGTCCTATTGTAATGTTGTACCCAGCATAAGATTTGTTTCTGGTAATGACGAGTAAACATAGGAATCATATTCCTCATCTGAAGCATACAAGAGAAATACACTCATTGACAAAATAAAAATAACTCACCAAGAAGGATTTTTTTGGGATCGAGTGAAACTTTGTGAATGTAATGATGATATATGTAAGTGATTACAATATTAGAGCAAAAGGATACATTTATTGGGGAAAACTCTACAATTGACAGGAGGCTCTAATGCATTCATGGATGGCATGGCTATCAAGGGATGACCATATCCACCAACACTGAGATGATTCACTAAATATTAGCACTAGAAAGGAGGCACTGTTCACAACCTTTCTAATGTCTTTTGTTTGTATTCTTGACTTTATGAAATAATATCTAACTATTATTACAATTTGAATGGACTCAATAATGCATATTTACCCACAAATATACTTGGAACAAATGTGATGAGTGGTTAAGGTGAAAACAAAGGACCTCTTCTTACAATGTACTTGATGTGAAATTCAAAAGTATCGATCTTGTTCATTACAATTCCTTAGAACAGGCCAGAAAATGTCACAAATGCCAAGCATCTGATTTATCTCTCTGTCCTTCTCTCTCTCTCTGTCAGTTATAAAGGTGGAGTTGTGGGCAATGGAGTTCATGCTCAGAGACAGAATCCAGAGGTGAAAGTCAGAGGTCCTGATCCCAACCTAATGGAAGCCAAAGACAAACTGGAGCACTTCATCCAGGTGGGTTTTTTCGCAGGATACTGCATGTTTTATTAATTAGTACCTGGTGGAGAATAGCAGTGTCGTAGTGTTGATGGAATATAAGAAAATGTATATTATTTTAGGCAGGCAGTAAAAACCTAGATGAGCAGATAAGGCTTTTGTCACCTTTGAGCCAGTATTTGAATATTTAAAGGCGAGTCTCAATGTTATGTGTATTAAGCAACACATCATCTACACAAAACTGTTCTTTATATTTTTTACTATGCTGGTCCATCATTTATCTATAAGCATGCTTCCGACCTTCAATCTTTATGCCTGCTGAGAAAGATGGTTTCTCAAGTAATGAGAGTTACAGTATCTCTAGAGGTGCTACATTTCCCATAGTGCCCCTGCATCTTTCCAAACTCTTGAGTGGCTAGACGGTTTGTTTTGGGTTTTTATGGATTAACAGACTTCTGCAGATATTTAAAAGAAAGCCAGCCACGCTGCAGTCAGGGTAATGATAGCTTGTGTCTATATGTTTTTGCTAGCCACTTAGAAATGTATAACCTACCAAAAGTACACCTCACTTGTGGGACTGTGGTAGCCTAGCAGTTAAAGTGCTGGACTATGGACCAGAAGGTCCAGGGTTCAGAATACACCTCTGGTAGACTTCTACTGTTGGGTCCTTGAGCAAAGCCCTTAACCCACAATTGCTTGGTTGTGAGATTGTATCAATTATAAGAGCACCTGCCAAATGACATAAATGGAAATGTATACTAGACTACTAGATCCAGCTTGTTTACAAGTGATTAACAACAATAATGTCTTCACTACTACTTGCCTTCACTACTAGTTAGTAGGGTTTGGGCCTCCTCAAGTGTAAATCATAATAGATCATTTTGGGGGTGTGATTCCAATATATCCTTCCAGAAGTTTACAGTGTTCATTCAGAGAGTGGCAGAGAGACAGAATGAGACAGAGATAGAACAAGGTAAGCTGTTTATGGCGTGTTGTTATGTTAATCTAATGAGTATTTGAAATGCTTTAGGTGAAAAGCTGAATTTTCCAGAGCAGACTCCCCTGGGGCACCAGTAGTAGATTGACTGATCACAGTCTGTGCTCAACGTGGTTCTTCCATACTTTATATTCGTCCTTCTTTCCTTCCTTACTGTTTTTATATCATCCTCCATTCCTTCTTTCCTCCATTTGTTTAGTTTGTCCATTTCTTCCTTGCTTGATTTCTGTTCTTCCTACCATCATTCCTTCCTTCCATCCTTTCTGTGAGGTCCCTCTTATGATTACTGTATATACATAATGCTATACTCTCACTTAACCCCATGTCGTCCACCAATATCAGTATCTAAAGGGGAATTTGTCCCTTTTTCCCCCTCAGTCTTTTTTAGATATAGATATAAAGAAAGATCATTATAGCGGGAAATTTGTTGATAGAAAAGTTACAATTACCTAGTACAAAAAGTCATAGAGCAGGAGTGTGAACAGTTTTATGTCCTGTACAGTTCAATCCAAGTTCAATATGACAATTCAATTCATAAATAAATCAGAGCGCCCTAGAGACAGTACAGTCCTACTCACACCACACACATTAAACTGTGATAAATATACATGGTGAACATGCGTATCTGGAATCCTGCACTGTGGCCAGTTGAGCAGCTGCTACTGGGTGTGGAAACAACAACCTCTCTGCATGATTGTAGCTTGGGGCAGACATTCATTATTAATAGTAATAATAATAATACATTTTTTAATCAATATTATTTTTGTTGTTGTACTTAGTGATTGCGATTTCCTAAATACATTTCATGTAATGCCATTCATTTTAGGGCCATGGTTAAAAGTGTAATGTAACATGAATATCAGTTGTGATCTAACAGGGGTTAAAGATTGATTCTTCTATCTCAACTTGGTCCAGAGTTTTTATCTCTTCTAAGACATTCACTCTGTTAATGTAAAGTAACTTTAATTCTCTGCTATTAACTGTGGGAGCAGCTTGTTTGTTTATATTCCTCTAGTGTAGAGACTTGATTGGCTTACTGTTAAAAGATTTTCTTGCTAAGACCACTGGTCCTCATGAGAAAAAAGAGGTTGTTTATATGTTGTTGTTTAGTTCACATTTTTAAAAACGCACACTTTACACACTTTATTCCAGACAATTTTGGCACTATGAAAAAGAGGTTTGTACCTTTTAAGTTTATTCATTGTAGCATGTAATTATTCTCATAAGCGTGTTCCAGAAAGACAGTTCATTTGATATGTCCACATATCATACTAAAATATTGCTTATGCAAATATCTAATCAGCCAATCACATGGCAGAAACTCAACACACTATCTATATATATATTTGGCGTAAATAACATGGAAACATGAATTCATCGTGTCTTGTATCAATGGTTCAGTCTGCTGGTGGTGATATCATGTTGTGGGGGGTGTTTTCTTGGCACACTATGGGCCCCTTAATACCAACTGCATTGTTTAAATCCCACAGGCTACCTGAGTATTGTTGCTGATCATGTTCACCTCTTTATGACCATAGTGTGCCATGTTCTGATGGCCAGTTCCTGTAGGATAACGCGTCATGTCACAAAGCTCAAATCATCTCAAACTGGTTTCTTGAACTCATTAATGTCAGTGTATTCAGATGTCCTCCATAGTCACCAAAAGATCTCCAATAGGTCCAATAGAGCACCTTTGGGATTTGGTGTAATGGGAGATTTGCATCATGGGTGTGCAGCTGACAAATCTGCAGCAACTGTGTGATGCTATCATGTCAATAATGACCAACATCTCTGAGGAATGTCTCTAGCACGTTGTTGAATCTATACCATGAAGAATTAAGGCAGTTATGATGGGAATTAAGTGACTGGTGAGTGTAGATGTCTTTCTAGTCTATGAAAAATGTTCTGTAAAACAAAATGCTGTGGTTTATTATCTGTGCCAGTTTTTTTTTTTTTTTTTAAATACCATTCACACACACTTTTTTAATTTCCTTCTTTTCTCCTCTCTGCTCTGGCTTACTCAGAAAGACAGACAGATGCACATAAACTTTGTAATGAGTCTCAAAACGCCCCTGACACCACTTCAAATGAACTAGCTAATGCTTGGCTTTATGGGTCCTCTCATAACCCTCTGGCTAACTCTACAGCTTGGATCGTGTCTGTCGGTGTTGCTCACTGTTTGCAACCGTTAAAGGGTCCACAGATTTTAATATGGTTAAGAGTAAAATGTCTTGGACTAAAGAAATTGTGGGTATTGTCACTTATTGTTTTAGCAATGTAAGCATTTGAATTTTCAAACAACAGCTAAAAGCATACAGTATGTCAAAAGAAACTTTTCATGCTAATTTGCACACCTAGCTTGAATTGACTGTAAGTCAGATTAGCTTGTCTGGCCGGGGTACGTCTATTTTTAAGAACTATAGCATTTTAATCCACATAAGAACAATATTATTCTCATTTCAGTGGTATATGCCATAATCGCAGTTTGAGTATTGCTACTTTAATATTTTGATCTCTGAAAGGTAGTCTTTCATACTGAAGCATAAAAGATCCTAAATACAGGAAGTTCCAACCTGTACTTTGTGTGCATATGAAGATTTACGTAACAGGGAGTTAGATAGACAATAGTTATATTATAATCTTGTGCTTATGGTTGCCAAGGAAGCTTGGGTTGCTACTCTGGTTGGGAAGCAAGGTTGATTACCAAAATACAATGTGCAGTCTTTTGTGCACATGTAGTGCCCTTAAACTAATTTAGGCGATTGTATTGCACTTAAAAATAATGTACAAAGCTGACAAGTCACAATTAATTCTCCAGGCAAAACTGCTAATCTTCCAGTTCAAGCTATGCAATGCTATTTCCAGCTATGCTAGTCACAGTGATGTAGTGTAACACTTTATTCTCATCAGGGTCACAAAGATCAAGAGCAAGTCTAAGAAACCCTAAACATACTGTACATATACGACTCTGGCCATTGGAGCTATGTGGAACCCATACCTGTTGCTGTTTGCTCTCTATATCTGTACTCAAAACTAATTGCTATCAACAGAAACGGTGCTTTGTTAAAGTATCCCGTCTCTGCTTGCTGCCTTCTTTCCACATGGCGTAGCAATTAATCCTCATAATGGAAGTTAAGCAAAGTTGTGTTCATTTCAGGAGCATTTTTCTCAATTACGAGTTTGTGGTTCAGACTTTTAGAACAAATTTTGCAAGCAAAGCTTCCGACTTGTGATCTTGTGAATTTGTCATTAGTACAGATGTTTTTCTATGTTGACATCTGAAGGGGATTGCCTTTATATTAAAGCAGATAAAATGGAGGAAGTGCTAGTTTTAAGATCACGTGGTCACATGGGATACAAATAAAGTCCGCCTGGTTGAACAGCCTATTTACTTGAATGGAAAAAGACAGGGCACGCAAAAACATGGATTCCCTTCCGGTAGCGGAACAACCTGATTTTGCTCCGCCCCAAATAAAATTTTCACAACACCTAATTCCGGTGTGAGTGCACTGCTTTAGTAATGTGCAGTCAATAACATTGCTTTGTTGAGGACTTTCTTTGAAGAATTATGCTTTCCTTTCGTTCTTACAGTACTGTAAGACGTGAATCCACCGAGGCTCATGAGAAATGGAATTAGATCCTTAATGACTGGCCCGCATGACTCCATTTGAGATGTAGACCCAAGTCCATCCATGGAAATTCTGATCCTGTTGCTGAGGTTGCATGGAGTCTGCAAAAAGAGGTCACTGAACTGCCTTGGCACTGTCTGTGAGAGAGAGAGGGCTGTGTCTGTCCGACAGTAAGAGACTCGAAATCGATGTTACCACTTCTGTTTTACAGAAATTTAATTAAATAACATCTGTTTGTACTGGCTGAACATGTCCACTTTGTCATCCTCATTCTGTCTGACACTCTCAGACATGTAGTGATGAGGTTATGCAGTCTGGCTTGTCATGATTGGTTATATGATCCATATACATACAAACAGAGCCAATGCTTTGTCTGTGTGTATGGCGAGGGTTGATTACAGCATTGAGAGACATCATAGACCTTAGCGATACCAAAAAAAAAAAACCTTTAGAGAGTCATGAGAAAGAAATCTATCCAATAGAGCCTTTTCGTTCACATACTCACTCGTGCACACACAGAGACTCACATGACTGCTCTGGTGCGCTTTATTGACTTAAAGTTGTCTGATTCCCTGTCTGACAGCCCTCTGGTGCGCTTTTGTCCTTCTCCACTTTTAGTCGTACTCATAAATCTGTTCATACCTGCTGTATCTTTGTCTCACCCTCTATGTATTCCTCCCTGTTCTCATCCTCTCCCTCCCTCTCTCTCTCTCTCTCTCTCTCTCCCTCTCTCTCTCTCTCTCTCTCTCTGGTACACAATGTACACCACAATGTGGTATTGTGGTCATAATATCATATTTTACCCCCAACTATGTAATAAACCTCCGGAATGTGTTTTTGGAGTCCTGCTGCTTGGCTTTTCAACAAGCCAGCAGTGGCTATTAGCCCACTCGTATTTACAGACATACATTCTCAACACACATAGACACACACCTATCTTATCTTGACAAAGGATAGGTCAGTTTTTGCAACTAGGGATTTGTAGTCAACCGAATTCCAAAGGCAGAGACAGGAATTTAATCTTATGCATTCCTCTGGGCTCTTTTAGCGTGTGTGCTTGGCTGTCCGGATTTGGACAAGAAAGCATGGACAAGATATTGAACATTTTTCAAAAGTTTAAACTTCACTGAAAGGATTTGGAGGATGAAGTCCAGATTGTCCTTGGATGGCTAAAGAATTCACCTGTGTAGATGGGGCTTACTTCCTAAAGGTATTTTGGCTTTACAGCTACATTGTATCACATAGACGTTTATGCAATGTCTTCCATCTCCATTTGATTGCGGATTAAGATCACCCACATATTAAAGAACAATCATATATTCATTTAGTTTTAGTCACTATCTATGTGAATAGCTATGTCCTGGTCACAGAACAAGGAAGCAGTATAACCTGGACAGGGCACTTGTCCATTATAGGACATAACACACACACTTGTCCATCTAGTGGTAATATAGAGACCAATCCATCTATTGGCATGTTTTGGAAAGTGAGAACCTCCCAAAGTACTGAAAAGCAAAACTTTTAGAAGCAGGTCATGCTGATGTATAGGCTTTTACGTACATTAAATGGAGTTCAGCACATGTTCCTTATTTAAGTAAGACACGCGTCTCACCTGAAATTATATTCTATTATGATGCCAAAATTACAGAATCTCAGCATGGAATCAAGTTGCGGAATGAGTGTGGTTCAAGCTCTAAGTGGTCATTTCAAGGCCCTGGAAAAACAAAGGATTCAAAAATGTTATGACAAACAATGGCAATAGTATTTATTTTATTTTTTATTTAACATTTAATTTAACCAGGCAAGTCATTAAGAACTGAATCTTATTTACAGTGGAGCAAAAAAGTATTTAGTCAGCCACTGATTGTGCAAGTTCTCCTATGTAGAAAGATGAGAGAGGTCTGTAATTTTCATCATAGGTACACTTCAACTATGAGAGACAAATTGAGGGAAAAAAATCCAGGAAATCACATTGTAGGATTTTTAAAGAATTTAATTGTAAATTATGGTGGAAAAAAAATAAATAAATTTGGTTCAACTCAATACTTTGTAACATAATCTTTGTTGGCAATGACAGAGGTCAAACGTTTCCTGTAAGTCTTCACCAGGTTTGCACGCACTGTAGCTGGTATTTTGGCCCATTCCTCCATGCAGATCTCCTCTGGAGCAGTGATGTTTTATGGCTGTCGCTGGGCAACACTGACTTTCACCCTTTCAACTCCCTCCATAAATTTTCTATGGGGTTGAGGTCTGGAGACTATCTTGGACACTTGACCTTGAAATACTTTTTACGGAGCCACTCCTTCATTGCACAAGCGGTGTGTTTGGGATCATTGTCATGCTGGAAGACCCAGCAACGTTCCATCTTCAATGCTTTCACTGATGGAAGGAGGTTTTGGCTTAAAATCTCACGATACAAGGCCCCGTTCATTCTTCCCTTAACCCGGATCAGTCGTCCTGTCCCCTTTGCAGAAAAACAGCCCCAAAGCATGATGTTTCCACCCTCATGCTTCACAGGTAAGTATAGTGTTCTTGGGATGCCACTCAGCATTCTTCTTCAAAACACGGCGAGTTGAGGTTTTACCCAAAAAGTTCTATTTTGGTTTCATCTGACCAGATGATATTCTCCCAATCCTCTTCTGGATCATCTATATGCTCTCTGGCAAACTTCAGACGGGCCTGGACATGTACTGGCTTAAACGGGGTTACACGCTTGGCACTGCAGGATCTGAGTGCCTTTCGGCATAGTCTGTTACTGATGGTAGCCTTTGTTACTTTGGTCCCAGCTCTCTGCAGGTCATTCATCAGGTCCCTCCGTGTAGTTCTGTGATATTTGCTCACCGTTCTCATGATCAATTTGACCCCACAGGATGAGGTCTTGCGTGGAGCCCAAGATCGAGGGAGATTATTAATGGACTTGTATGTCTTCCATTTTCTTACAATTGCTCCCACAGTTGATTTATTCACACTAACCTGCTTGCCTATTGTGGATTCACTCTTCCCAGCCTGGTGCAGGTCTACAATTTTCTTCCTGGTGTTCTTTGACAGCTCTTTTGGTCTTGGTCATGGTTGAGTTTGGAGTCTGACTGCTTGAGGCTGTGGACAGGTGTGTCTTTTATACAGATAAAGAGGTCAAACAGGTGCCATTAATCCAGGTAATGAGGGGAGGGCAGAAGAGCTTCTTAAAGAAGAAGTTACAGATCTGTGAGAGCCAGAAATTTAGCTTGTTTGTGGGTGACCAAAAAAATTATTTTCCACCATGATTTGCAATTCAATTCTTTAAAAATCCTGCAGCTAAACCGGCCCAAACCATGATACTACCACCACCATGTTTCACAGATGGGATAAGGATCTTGTGCTGGAATGCAGTGCTTTCTTTTCTCCAAACATAATGCTTTTCTTTTAAACCAAAAAGTTTTTGGTCTCATCTGTCCACAAAACATTCTTCAAATAGCCTTCTCGCTTGTCCACGTGATCCTTAGCAAACTGCATACGAGCAGCAATGTTCTTTTTGGAGAGCAGTGGCTTTCTCCTTGCAGCCCTGCCATGCACACCATTGTTGTTCAGTGTTCTTCTGATGGTGGACTCTTGAACATTAACATTAGCCAATGTGAGAGAGGTTTTCGGTTGCTCAGAAGTTACCCTGGGGTCCTTTGTGACCTTGCCAACTATTACACGCCTTGCTCTTGGACTGATCTTTGTTGGTCGACCACTCCTTTTCCTGCCTGATGATCATCAACAACTCTTTTTCTGAGGTTCTCAGAAATCTCCTTTGTTTGTGCCATGATACACTTTCACAAACATGTGTTGTGAAGAGCAGACTTTGATAAATCCCTGTTCTTTAAATAAAACAGGGTGCCCACTCACCTGGTTGTCATACCATTGATTGAAAACATCTGACTCTAATTTCACCTTCAAATGAACTGCTAATCCTAGAGGTTCACATACTTTTGCTACTCACTAATATGCAGTATCGGATCATTTTCCTCAATAAATAAAAGACCAATTATAGTATTTTTGTCTCATTTGTTTAACTGGGTTCTCTTTGTCTACTATTAGGACTTGTGTGAAAATCTGATGATGTTTTAGGTCATATGTATGTATATATAGAAAATTCTAAAGGGTTCACAAACTTTCAAGCACCACTGTATATTAAATATATTAGTAGTATTAAATATTAAAATCTAATGCAATGTTTGTGGTGGATGAACGTAATCTCAAGCACACACAAATTTAATTCAAGCTAATAAAAAATACATAGAAATATGGTCATTGACAAAAAGAAAAATGGCTCACCAAGATGGAGTTGTTGGAATCGAATGAAACTTTATACTTTCCTAGAAGCTACGTCAGAACAGCCTATATGTTTGGCAATTCGTCAAAATGAACGACGATTTTCAGTCCAGAGATGCACCCCCGTTCAAAGTCTGTCAGCTGGGCAAGTGTCTTCTTGTGCATCGTAGAGGTAAGTCTAGCAGTCAGCAATCTCTCACCAAGAGGTATGCTAACCGAAAGTAGCATCTGAGAGCTTTTTTATAGGGCAGCGGGGGAAGCACTTTTACGCCCTCTTGTGGCAAGACCCACTGTCTAATCAGACCACACCTGTAATCATTTACATTGATACATATATCTGAGACATAGTCAGAGTCACCGGAAGACTGGTGCCTGGGGCAAAGCAGGAACAACCCTAGATAGGGCGCCAATCCATCGTATGGCACATACACACTCATACACTAAGGGCACTTTAGAAACACCAATTAACCTAACAAACATCTTTGGAATGTGGGAGGAAACTGGAGTACCTGGAGTAAACCCACACAGACACAGGGAGAACATGCACACACAGTCCAAGGTTGGGATTAAACCGAAGATCTCAGAACTGTGAGACAACAGTGCTAACCACCACCACCACCACGTAATTAAGTAGTTTGAAACAAAGAGAGGTGAAATGAACCTGCTGGGAAAAGGACACAATTGTATTTTGTCCTCAAACACAGCAAGGGGTTGATAAGAAAGGCTGACATTTTGCAATAGAAGGCAGCATTTTGGGATCTCTTAAGTCTACAATATACACAATCTACACAATCTACAATTACATGCCGGTTCCATGCCAAAAAACTTGCGTCTAAACACAAATGTAAGTGTCTTGAATTACTTACTCATAGTACCCAACTGAAACTTCACTCTGTGGCCAGATTGCACTTTTTAAGGCATTTTTTGTATTTTAAGGTATTTTTTTGTATTTTAAGGTGGCTTTATAAAGTAATGATACTTACTGTTAAGCATGGTGTTGCTGTTCTTTCTCCAAAGGCCCTGGGAACCATTTTAGGAAAAATACATCCTGGCCATCAAGAACTACCGGAATAAAAATGTCTGCCAAAAGAAGCTACAGCTAGTTTTTGGCTAAATATTCAGACTGGGCAGTGATCTAAAACATGCATCCAAATCCACACAAAAAAGGTCAGAAAAGCTGGTGGGTGGGCTAAAGAGGAGAGTCCATAAAAGAAACCAGTAGCTTGAAGTATCTGGGGGATTTTGTATTAAGGAGTGCCTCGGATTCCTTTCTCTGTATTCTCTATTATCATTAAGCGTTATTGAAGATGCTGTCATGTGGGCCAAGCATTGGCAAAGGAGTACAAAGTGCAGACAGGGGTGCCAATACTTGTAATACATGTGGTTTTGTTAAAAACAAGGTTTAAAAAAATAAGGGTTTACATTCTTATAATAAAGTTACCTCAAGTAAAGGATTTCTTTCATGTTATCAGAGACAGATTAAGCTAATTAACCACAAAGACATCTTTTATAGCACATCCAAGGGTGCCAGTAATTCTGGAGCTTAACCTTTATGTCTTATTTGACTTTATAAGGACAGAGGGAATCTCCAGCTCCTAGGTACTCTGACTTCCGATGCAAAAAGAAGACACAGAGTTGGTCACTTGCCCCTCATCTGCTATGCTATTTTTGCATTGATAGAGGGTGTGTTGTTGTTGTGTGGAGCTCGGTGCCAAGGCTCGAAACAGTCTGTGCATTGTTTCTTATGCCAGGGATTTAACAGCAGCATGCTGCAACCGGTCTGTGTGTGAGAGAATTTGTGTCGTGTATGAGTTCATGTATCTGTGTGCTGGGAATGTGCATATGCTGATGTCTGTAAGGGTTGTTGGCCTGTGTGTGTTCATGTCTTTAGGGTGTGTATGGGAAACAAAAGAGGAGGGAAAAAAACTGGTATCCAATCACCGTGCCGTCCCATGGTGCATTGTTCTGCCACATCTGGTTTCCAGTGGGCATGCTGAGTCAGGATTGGTGGATTACATTCCTGTATCAAGTGTTGATCAGAAAGTCAAAATAATGTGGTTGTTTTGTTTTTGTCTGTTTTTCCTCTTTTTTAATATCATTTGCCTTCACATTATTGACACATTTGACCTGTATATGGCCCCTGGCATAACCAGAATGTAGGAAACAAGTATTTCTGAGTATATATGAGATGACATAGAGGTCAAATTATCAGTCATTTTTCAGCAAGCCATTCTTAAATCATTCTACAGAAAAAAGTAGCATCTTGGGGTCACCAAGTCTTCAAAAATCCCATCACGTGCCACTTCCATGGCAAAAGATCATCTGCAACCATTGCTGGGAGAAGCCTTTCTTGTCATGTAACCACAAATGTAAGGACCTAGAGTTTGCTAAAAGCTACTGGGACTTATAAACCATGTCCTGTGGTCAGAAGACACGAAAATTTAGCCTTTTGGAAACGATCCCTCGAGATGGATTTGGCGAAAAAAGAAGGGATGACTACACTGACAAGAGCCTGATGTCCACTGCATACATCAAGTATGGTAGTGGGTTTGTGATGTTGTGGGGCTGTTTCTCCTCCAAATCCTCTGGGAACCTCATTAGGGTGTATAACATCACAGAGGCCATGAAATACCAGGACATTTTAAAGCAATTCTCTCTGCGTCTGTCAAGAAATTAAAAATGGGTCGGCATTGGATCTTCTAGCAGGATAGTAGCAAAACAATGGTTTACTGAACACAAAATCAAGCTTCTGCCATAGCCATCTCAAAGCCCTGATCTATGCCCCATAGAAAACCTCACTTTAGTGAGGTCAACTAAAGAACAGGGTGCACAAGAGAGGACCTGGAACCCTGAATCTGAATAGATTCTATAAAGAGGAATGGTCTCAAATTCTCTCTGTTCTCCAACCTTATAAGATGTTATAGGAGAAGACTGACAAGTGGCAATTTTTCAACGAGGATTTTTTTTCCCAACTAAATTTACTTTAAATAAAGGTCAGATTATTCTCATTTTTCAGTGTGGGATTAAGATAATTACCCAGAATTGTGAAGTTCTTATAACCCTCTCTACACATCTTTACCAAGTGTACCAATAATTGTAGAGGTGATTGTAGCTCATTAGTCCTTCAGCTGAGTAATAACATTTTATTATGCACACCATGTCAGATTTGGCTGCCACAAATACTTGCACATAATCAAGTATGCTGTTTTAGTATGTGCTGTTTTAAAAGTGGGATCTTTTACACCCGTGAAGTAGTAATACCTTTAGATTTTACTTAACACCTTTATCTCCAGTAGTAAAAGTACTGCATACTATTAACCACATGGGCAGGTTATGTGGGTGACTTGATATATAAATCTTAGATTGAATTCCACATGCATCCCATTTTTACAACATTTTTACTAATATCTATTAAATTTTACAGAGCATTGTTTTATTGCTTTGTATAAATTGTACTTTGCTGTAGGTGCAACAGAATCAATTTAGAAATGGATTAATGTGAATTTGATAAATTCAGTTATGAGAGAATTAGAACAGGATTTAGTTATGTATATATACACACGTGTGCGTGTGTGCGTGCGTGCGTGCGTGCATGTGTGTGTGTCAGTGTGCCTCTGTGTGGATATATGTCTGTGTCTTAAATTAGCACTGTCACTCTCATAGACACAGCATCGATCATGCATTTGTAAAGGGATTTACGCTGATGCCGTCTTTGCAATGGCTCGGGTGTGTGAGTGTAAATCTGTGCATGCTGTCTTGTTCATGTTTAGGGTTAGGGTTACACATATGGGGATGTATGGACCATATCTCCAGCAGTGTTTCTTTAAAGCTATGCAAATAAAGGTTTAAATTCCAGATGTCCAACGTTGTGTTTGTCCCTGACACTGACAATATATCAAGTATGTTTAATGCTGTTAAAGTTGTATGTTGTATGTCAGGTTAACAAATTCTGTTCATGGTCTCTATACACACAGACACACACACACACACAAGACAAAAAGAAAATGATAAAAGGAAAAGCACACTGATGGGGTCAAGGTGGTCAAACGAACACCCAGAAAACTGTCTTTTGCTCTCTTTGCCTTCACTGTTTTTATGTACTTGTTGATCTGGTCTGATTGACATGTCCCTGACTCAGACAGATAAGGACAGGCAAGATAAGTAGCAAAAAAAATGACATGTTCAAGTAGTGTGTGTGTGTGTGTGTGTGTTAATATGTAAAGTATTATCTGATAACTGCAAAAAAAATGGTCAATGTGTGACATTTTATCATTAATCTAATATGAATACCAATTTTAAGTAAGTCGGCCTATAATCTGTTTTATTTCGTAGGCTCTCTGCTAGTAACAAAGCTATTACTGTAGTTCACTACATTTGCCAGTAATGATGTATTTTGGAAAGGCCCCTTATAAAATGACTTTCTAATTTTCAATATCTGCCTAATGCTATTTATGTGTGCAGAGGTTGTGTAGACGTCTTTACACTGAGAAAAACAACAAAGCATGTCATTTGTTATTGCAACAAGAAGGTTTAAATTTCAGCAAGTGTCCTTATTAACTTGTTCTGAGCTTTTATATGTCATAATGCTTTGTGGCATAGATTCAATTGGGTGCTGGGAACATTTCTCAGAGATTTGGGTCCATATTGACATGGCATCATGTAGTTGCTACAGATTTGTTGGTTGTACATCCATGATGCCATTCTCTCGTTCCTCCACATCCTATAGGTGGATTGAGATCTGGTGATTGTGGAGGCCATTTGAGTACAGTGAACTCATTCTCTTGTGCGAGAAACCAGTTTGACACGAGCTTTGTGGCATCAACAAAATGTTTTGCCTGGAGAACTGCCGCTCACTGGATATTTTCTCCTTTTCAGACCATTCTCTGTAAAAGTAGATTAGCAGTTTCTGAAATACTCAGACCAGCTCACCTAGCACCAACAGCCATCACACGTTCAAAGTCACTTGGATCACTTTTCTTCCCCATTCTAATAGTCAGTTTGAACTTTGGCGGGTCATCTAGACCATGTCTACATGCCTTAATGCATTGAGTTTCTGCCATGTGATTGGTTGGTTAGATGTTTGTGTTAACAAGCAGTTTAAACAGGTGTACCTAGAGAAGTGGCTGGTGAGCATATATGTACTGTTGTTATAAGTTTGTGTTTACTTATTTGTTAAAATGATTTTTGTTGTGTTTGGGATTAGGAAATACAGAAGAAAATACCAGGTCTCGGGCACCGGGATTCATGGGAAGATCCAGGTAGTGGTGAGGAGAGCAGCGGGGATTGTGACGATGAGGACGGTTGCCAGGGATCAGGAGAAGTTACCACCAAAAGCTGTGAGTACACACCTAATGCCTAAAGTGCAAGTCCCCCTGAACTCGGAGGCTTTTTAAATGTTTTATAAAAGGTAAGAGTGTGGTTGGCATGTACAGTAGGTGCAGTTTAACATAATTTGTACACGTACAGTAGTTCACCTTTCTTTATTTAAAACACAGGCTTTATCGGCATTTCACAAAAAATAAGACATAACCTTACTGTAACATGGTTTTCTATGCAAGTATAAGGTATGACATGTTTACAAGTCACCTTTATGTACAGAAACTGCACGCTAAGCAAGCAATAATGTTAGTGATAAACAAAATATATTGCCAGCTTTTGGTTTTATAGGTCTACAGTGTGACGATGCACGTTATTGTTCAGTTTTCCACTGGTGTCTATCTTTGACTAGTAACTAGCTCTGTAAGTGTGTCAATGTTTATCATACAGGGCTCAGAGCATCTCAGTGTTCTATACAGTTGCTTCTATGCATTATTAATTATTCTCAAGTCAATAAGACAAATGCAATTCAGTGCATCCTGTTTATACTTAGCTTTTTATTCCAAAAACGAATGTGTGTTTTGTCATTTTAGTTGAATGTAAGTAAGGAGAGAGGAAGCATCTATGAATAGTGAAAAAGACAGTTATAACATTGAGTGTGAGAAATGACTATGGTGGTGAATGTACCACAGTGCCCTTTGTTGTGTACAAGTATCAGCAAATACCAGCTATTCTACATGTCACATTTTTATATATATATATATATATATATATATATATATAATATATATATATATATGTATGTATGTATATGTATGTATGTATGTATGTATGTGTATAGACTATATATATATATATATATATTATATATATATATATATATATATATATATATAATATATATATATATCATATATTATATATATATATATATATCAACTCCAAATACATTATAGAGATTGTGGATGAAAGATACTGACAATAAATGACAAAAAACCTCACTAACCAACAAACATTATTTATTAATACATATGTGAGTTATTTTGACAAACCAGAAGTTGGCACTTAACTTTGAAAGTTCATATGTATATATATATATATAAATATATATATATATAGATATATATATCAACTCCAAATACATTATAGAGATGTGGATGAAAGATACTGACAATAAATGACAAAAAACCTCACTAACCAACAAACATTATTTATTAATACATATGTGAGTTATTTTGACAACAGAAGTTGACTTAACTTTGAAGTTCAAATGAAAAATGTAACTCTTTGAACACATGTGCACTGTTATTCAACCCCCTGCTTTAATACTTTTTTGGAGCATCCTTTAGCTTTTATAACTTCCAACAAACTTTTTCGCTCTCTAACAAGCTTCTTGCACCTCTCAGTTGGATTCTTGGCCCATTCTTCATGTGCAAAAGCCCCTAGTTCAGTGATGTTTGATGGCTTCATTGCTGCAACTGCCTTCTTTAAATTCCACCAAAGATTTTCAATCGGTGACTGAGAAGGCCACTCCAGGACATTCCAGGATCTTTTTCCTCAACCAAGCTTTGGTTGTTTTGGTGTGCTTAGGATCATTGTCTTGCTGGAAGGTCCAATGATTGCCAAGGTTTAATTTTTCAACAGATGGCATCACGTTCCTCTTTAACATGGCCTGGTATTTCTGAGAGTCCATGATGACAGGTACACAATCAAGATTGCCAGTTCCTGCTGCAGAAAAACAGCCCCACATCATCAATGACCCACCGCCATGCTTGACTGTGGGGATGGTATTCCTCTGGTCATAAGCCTGGCCTTTCGCACACCAGGCATACTGCTTTTTATTAGTTGTGCCGACTAAGATGATAAAGGCCATTGATGAAATTTTGGGCTTTCTTTCATGGCCAGGCAGGTGTTGCAGCTGTTCCTTTATAATCTTCCTTATAATGCTCTCAATGGTGTCTCTTGGGGTGTGTGTGTGTGTGTGTGTGTGTGTGTGTGTGTGTGTGTGTGTGTGTGTTTGTATGTATGTACATATACAGTGGGCCAAAAAGTATTTGGTCAGCCACTGATTGTGCAAGTTCTCCTACTTAGAAAGATGAGAGGGGTCTGTAATTTTCATCATAGGTACACTTCAACTATGAGAGACAAAATGAGAAAAAATCACATTGTAGGATTTTTAAAGAATTTAATTGTAAATCATGGTGGAAAATAAGTATTTGGTCACCCACAAACAAGCAAGATTTTTGGCTCTCACAGACCTGTAACTTCTTCTTTAAGGATCACTTCTGTCCTCCACTCGTTACCTGTATTAATAGCACCTGTTTGACCTCATTATCTGTATCATAGAAACCTGTCCACAGCCTCAAACAGTCAGACTCAGTGAGATTTTAAGCCAAAACCTCCTTCCATCAGGTGAGAGTATTGAAGAAAGAACGTGGCTGGGTGGCTGGACGTTTTTGGTTCTCAGACTATTTACATCCCAGCAGTGACACTGAGGTGTTTAAAAACTCCAGCAGCACTGCTCTGTCTGATCCCCACCACCACATCTGTGTCACTGCGAGAATGATCCACCACCCAAATAGGACCTGATCTTTGGGGGTCCTGACCATTAGAGAACAGAAGAAAGGGGACTACAAAGTATGTAGAGAAACAGATGGAAAACAGATGGCTTCTATATGGTAAATGGAACTGAAAAAATGGACAGAGTGTGTAGAAACAGAGAGGTGTACCTAATAAAGTGACCGGTGAATGTATATTGTAATATATTTAGTATTTTAAATCATGAAATGCAATATTGGAAGTGTAAATATATCCTGAAGTCTGTTGTCCTTTTAGGATAATGAGCTAATGTGTTGAGAGGAAGTTGTAATGGATGTTCTTGTCATTCCACCTGATGACTATTGACAATGTGCCCCTGAGCAATTAGGATCAAATGGGTCTATGTAAAGTGATCTTAACTGGTCATTACCACATGCCTTTGGAACCACGTGGCTTTTAATCTTTGTGCACTTACAGGAAAATAGCTATACATGCTCACTGGTCCTTGAACTGTTTTATCCCTATTATTTCATACTTTATAATTGTGCATTATACATATACTTTTATACAAAATGTTTCAGTCATACCAATAGAGGTCACTCTGCAGAGGAATGAACTATTTATGTCCCATTTTCTCAAGCAAACCTTGTAAAACTCCATTAAAGTTAATTATGAGCTTTTGACTCAGGAGTGTCACCGTGACCACAGAGGATATTACCTCGAGGCTTTCTGTGCACGTAAAAGTGATTGTACTTGCAATATGGGCTAATATCAACTCCTGCCCCCCATTCAACTTAATTACCCTCTGTCTTTATGCCCTTGTGACCCTCATTAGGCTCCAAACAACAAATACTAAAAATCTGCCACGCAGACTATAATTTAGCTGTGCCTGTCCTCACTATAATAATCCTTTCCGTGCCCTTTGTGTCCACTGAGACTGCCTGTTTGCCATAATCTGCCCTGTCTCTGGGCTACAGGCACTGATACATGAGAGAGGATGCAACCACTTTCAAACTGTACACCATAAAGTGTATCACTGGCAGAGAAACTGAAAGGAGAAAGTCAAAGGAAGAAAAATGACAGACAGAAGGCGACGTCCTTCCATCAATTGAAGCTGTCGCCAAAGGCGCCGACCTCCCAGTAATTGCTCGCATAGCAGTGCATCACAGTTATGCTAGCTACAGGAGTAGCTTCTGTGGATTCAGCAGAAGGTTAGCAATATTGAATGAATTACAGACACTAGGAGTCGAGAAGCAAATAAACAGACTGAGGCTTTTCTCACAAGTCGTGTTTGGATAGAGGACAATAGAGGGCCATTAATTCCAGCGCGGTTCAGGCTTGCCTGGCCATTACAGCACGACTAATGTTCCTGAAAGCAGCACACCGATATACCAATGTCAACCAGTGTTTTAGCATGCTGGGAAAAAAGAAAGGATAAATGAGAGATAAAGACAGCAAGACGGAGAGAGAAGGTCGAGAAATGGGGCTGGAAAAACAAGCCTACCCGGATATAGGCTGCTGTCTTTAGAAAAGTCTGAGAAAAGGTGTCTTTTTAAGACTATGCTGACCTCTTTTGCATTCTGCTTTCTCTTTTCTTCTATTATTCTTAAGCGATCTAGCTCTCCTACAGCGCCGGTCGTAACACATGCTTATAATGAATTGCTGAACCTTTGACAAGCCGAGAAACAGAACGTTCTAGAAAGTTGTGTTCTTTTTCTCTATTCCTGAAAGGAAATGAAATAAATAAATGAAAATAGAGATGAGGATCTGGATAGAATATCTTCTTTGTTTGAGTGCCATTTGCTGTTGTGGCAGTATGTGCACCTGCAGGGTTTCATAAACATTTAAAAGTCCAGGATGGCCCGAAGACCATCACGGCTGCTTTCTCAAGTAGCTCTTACGTTTATTGCATTTCTTCTATCCCAGAAATGCAAGACAGGAATACACCCAATAGCCAGATGCAGTAACTTGCCATTAACTTTTCTTGCTTCTTCAAAAGCTGATTCTTCATTGCCAAAATAACAAGGCTCAGGAGGCCAGTAACATTTAACGACCATCTAACATAAAAGTGAGAAAAATAAAGCTCTGTATCCTATTTACTTATTGTGTTAGGCCATTTTTATTATTTGTTCTTGCGTAATCTCTTTGACAGTTTGTTCTTGCTTGTGGTTCTCTGAATTACTCGCTGATGCATTGAGAACTGTATAATTGTATGGTAATTTTAGACCTCTAATCTCTTCCTAGACCAGCACTCTTGTCCTAAATATGCAGCCACCAATCGTGATCTAACGTGTCATATTGGATGGAGGAAAAACCTCTAAAAGACATTCCCAGATTCCCACTACAGCTCGGTTTAATTATGATACACCTGACTAAACAAATGAATCAAGCACTAAGCTTAGCATTGCTGTGTTCCCTTGGATATTTTGAATAACCTCTAGTTTGATGATGTGGTTATGCTCCATTGTAAACCCATCCCTGATATTTTTGAGAAAGTGTATGCGTGCATGTTGATGTTAGCGGCTTTAGCTTTTTTACACAGCCTCGGGGATTGTTGGCATTTGTACAGATTTTAAATAGTTCAATATTTCAGGAGGATGTTTAGCCCTGAAACACAGCTGCTGTTATAGCTGTCCTGGGCCTATTAGATGTTATGAGAATGTTTCAAGAAATCTCTTCTTAAACATCAGTGAGGGCAGATGTCTTTTATGGGGAGAAAAAGGCTTTTGGAGAGAGTGTGTTGGATTGCTATCATTTTGCCTGGGTATTTGGGGTTTCTGTATGATTTTTTTTGTCTCTGAATAGTACCAGTCTTGATTGTTGTGTGTTGATATTTTTGAATCACAGATCACATGTCCACAAGGTTAGAGGCAGATGTGGCAAAAGTCTTTTACTTAAGTAAAAGTACTACTAATCTGTTAAAAATATGCTTATGTATGCTCAAGGTTGAAGTCTGACTTATGTTTTACTCAAGTAGCAGTATAAAAGTACATGCCGGTAAATGAAATAAAAAGTAAAAAATTAAGTATTTCTTTAAAAAGCATTTTGACACAGAATACCATTTAAGAGATACACATCCAATCAGGTTACACAATGGTTTGTACTACAACTACATGAATCCTCTGCAGAAATCAAACAAATTAATCTTTAGCTAACCACAGCAAAAAAAAAACATAATTTTCTGCTAAATTGCTCATAACTGTGGGGACATAATTTCTTTTTAAAGATTCAGATTGTCTTTGATGGATTGGTGCCCTGTTTAGGGTTGTTACTGCCTTGCGCCCTATGCCGCCGGCTTTGCACCGGGTCTCTTGTGGCCCTGTCCAGGATTAAGTGGATAAGAAAATGAATGAATGAATGAATTCAGATTGTAAAGAAGAATTCAATTCAAGAAAAAAAAAGCAAAATAGAAGCGTTTTCATTAGTGGTCTCAGCCCTAACCCATTTCCTAATTTATAGACATGATATAATGTTGCCACTGCACTCCATATGGCTTCTGAGCTGAACACCTGTCATGCATTCCTTCTAATGTATTAGGACCATCCCAATGCACGTTTTATGGTGCATTCTAATACTGCTAACCCCTAGCCTTCTGTCTAGCCGCCCTCTTTTACAACCTATCACATATCCCTCTTTCACTCATTCCTATCATCGCATATCTTGATTTGTGTTATGGTCTCAGGTTTTTTTTTATTTAGGTCAGTGTCCTATGCCCTTCACTTGCCTCTTATTTAGGCTCTGAAATCATGTCGTGCATTACGGTCGTCATGGAGACTAGACCCTACATGTTTTGACAATACAGTGGAACCTGGAATTTCTGGCACAACGTAAATTAAGCACAGTGAACTCTGACCCAGGTACAATCAATCCATTTGTAAATGTATTCCGTGCGGCGTTTCAGAGCAGTAGCTAAGGGACTTGGGGAGATTTGGATCGTTACACCACATACCCACTGGAGCTCTGGGTCAATAGGTTAAAATGGAAAACAGATTTTTTTTATGCACCTGGGTCACACAGTGCAAAAATAGTACAGTGTTTTCAAATTTTTTATTTTTAGATTTTATTAAGTTAACCAAGCAATTTCATGCCAGGGTGCAACATGGAAATCTTTTGTCTGAGCAGGTTTGGTCTGTAATCTCATTCCCTCTATAGTAGGAGTGTAACATTAAGAGACTAATGTCACACAAGCTGGAATCCAGAGTGTCATCTAGGGGAACTCATATAATAACAACAATCAAAACATACAGTGGGAGTGATGAGGCTCAAATGGAATAAGGTTACATTTATGTCATTTAGCAGACACCCTTATCCAGAGCGACTTACAATTGATACAGTCTTACAGTAAAAGCAATTGTGGGTTAAAGGCCTTGCTTAAGGACCGAACAGTCGCAGCTTGGCAGAGGTGGGATTTGAACCCTGCACTTTCTAGTCCACAGTCCAGTACCTTATCCCCTAGGCTAACACAGTCCCCTGTAGTGATGTTCATCACATCAGTGTAGCATGGACTTCCATAAGTTTGTGCAAAATCTGATGATCCATGTTATCCCAGCATGATTTCATAATATTCCAAAGAGCATCTTGTGATGTTGCTGAATGCTTGGTTTTCTCTGTCTTCAAGTGCCCCCATAAATACTCAGGTGACTTTGGCGGAATGTCCATGATTGTTGGCACTCCTTCCTCTTTTTTGGTCTTTGAGTAATTTTAGCATAGATTTGATTTGTTTGTTTTGGGTCATTATGCTGCTGCAGTATGAATCCTTCTCCACAAAGATGCAACCCAGCATTTTCCCTAGTGGTCTCAGAATGTTGGCCTTCAGTGCAGAGATTCTAAATTTGTCCTGTCCTATCTGCATCTGTTAAAATCTGTATGGCTCATATATGAATTGCAAATCATATCTAATAATGTTCACATTGTATTCTTTTTAATAGCTTTTTAAATGGTCTTAAAGAATTGTTTTTTATAGTGACATAAAATAGATTTATCCTGACTACAGCCAAATGAGCCATCATACAAATGTAATATTTTGTCTATTCTACTTCAAAAGCCATTGTATGCCAACAGCCATTCGATGTCATATATTTCTACTTAAACAGTCTTCACTCTTCGGTGGAATGTTTTTCACCAGATTTTGGAGCATGGCTTAAGGTCAGGCACTGATGTTGGACAGTAAACCCTGACTCACAGTTACCATTCCACTTAATCTCAGTGGTGTCTGATGAAGTTAAAGTCAAGGCTCAGTGCAAGTGTGCCAGGTTATCCATCAAAGTTGGCAAACCATTCCTTTATGGACTTTGTTTTAGATGGGCAGGACAGAAAGAGGTTGAACTGACATGAGTTGGAAACCTATTAAGATGCCATACTGATACCCACTGAGGTTTTCAGTACAACCCATTCTATCACAACTGTTTTTCTATGGAGATTCTATGTTATTATGCTTTCTGTTATGAACCTGTCAGCAGTGAGTGTGGCTGAAATGACAGAGAGCACTCATTAGAAGTGGTGTCCTTGAACCTTTGGCCATATACTGCAGCAGCAGATGGATATTGTCAGGACAGCTATACAGTACATGCAAAAAACACCTCTTTTGTAAATGTACTTGATGAACTGGGTAGAAATGTAAATTCGGGTTTGCTGTATGTACTAAACTGCCTGGGTGAAAAGCATGTAGTAGTGCCAGTCAGTGATTTAATAGAGTTGTGCTTGCGGTGTGAGGGAATAATGCCAACTACATCTCAGCAATGACTGTTATCTAAACTTTTAATAATGATAGGGTTTGTGGATTGAGATACGGTTAAAGTGAATCATCATCTATCATCTCATGTGAGAAATCATCATCGTTAATTACCTGTTTGGGTAATGGTACTCAGTCGTTACCTCAATAAAATCATTAGTACGTTTCTGTGTGGAACTTGAATGAAATGCCTAAGGCTCCATATATAAGTGTATGTCTGGAGTTCTTGATAATTATGATTGATTTGTTTTTTACTAGGGAAAACTGCACGCTACAGAGACGCACCCTGCATTCAGACAAAAGTTTGGTTGATGATAGCTATGTGGTATTCATGCTCAATGTTATTCTGAAAATGTAATTAGCTGTTTGGCATTGGAGAAGGGAGAGACACTTACCATCATGCTGAATGCTGAAATACTGGACATGCCCGATCATGTTTATGCTCTTCAGTGATGTATAGCCAGTAGTTTAAACCTGATGGATGTAAACGTTTGAGTAGGTGAATTGTAGTGTTTATCTTCACAGTTTGCCATGTACTTTGGGAGCAAAGTATTATTAGGGTTTAGGGTCCAAAAGTATTTATGGTGTTGCGATTCCTCGAAGCAGCTGGCTGGGAATCAGACAATAAAGATAAATAAACTCACAGAGCTGGAGAAAAATTATGTGAATGTTTCGTTTCCTCAGTTTACAATGTGTCACTAAGAAAATTTTTATTGCTGAAACTGTTCAAATCAAGATAGGCGTAGAAGACCAGCAAATCTGTCTGTTAGAATGACTTGAAGGCTGGTCAACAGTGTTGTGCCAGTTCACAGCTTTTCTGAACTAGTTCAAGTTCAGTTCATACATGCTCAAAGTGAACAGTTCACGTTCAAAGTTCACAATTTTAATTCTGAACTAGTTCAAAGTTCAGTTCATTTTACTTTTTTCGTGAGATATTAAAATAAATACTTTTTTTCACACTACAAGCTAGAAATCACTGTACGTTCTTTGAAACTGCTCATTGTAGACATTTGCTCATGACACTGCAATTGTGTACGCGGCGTTGCTATGGCTACCCCGCTCTGCTGCAATTCATAACTGCTGCAAATTCGTAACGTCGTGCGGAAGCCAGTATGTTATTAACTAGCCAGTATGTTAACTATTCTCAGCCGGACACTACGTTGCCCACAATGCATTGCGCACACAATGTCAAAACCATTTCTGTCTGGTGATACATGATTTAAGCGGCACCAGCGAGAATACAGGAGGGAGGAACTTTCTCTCGTTGCGTTTCAAAAGAGAAACAGATGTCACTCAGTTTTCAATGGAAAACAAATTCCAACGTTCATTTACAGTGATGTCTGCCGTTCATGACACATAATGTGAACTAATTCACGTTCAAGTTCTTTATTAAAAAATGTGTTGCGTTCAGTTCAACGTTCACGAAAAAATGAGCGTGTTCAATGAACGCGTTCTTTTGAACTCGTTCACGCACAACACTGCTGGTCAAGCAAGCAAAACCCTCGCATCACTGCCAAAGACCTGCAGGAAAGTTTGTCCAATATTTGACTGGTAGTGCACGGATCCACAAACATTATCTGCATGCAAGAGTCATGAGCAAAAAAACAAACAAACAAAAAAACCTTTCCCTGTGACCTTAGCCTAGAAGTCAATGTTTGCAACACTTGGATAAGCCAGAGGCATTCTGAGATCAAGTGCTGTTGCTCCATTGAACTCATTTGCCTATGTTTTTAAAGTGAGTCTTTCATGCTTGGAGTAGGCAGGAAGCTTTTGGAAGTATTGTACAGATAGAGGGTAGAATGTATTCTGCAAAGTAACAACAAACGATCCTCCGTGAGTGAGAAAGTGAAGCTGAAAAGAGTTTGGTGATGAACCAAAACATACCACAAGGTTGCCACTGAACTAATCCAAGAATAAAACATTGGATTGCCTTTGCAGTCCTGTAGGCTTGAATATTATTGAAAATCCGTGGGTAGCACTCATGGCAGATTAGCTAAACAACATGGCTTAAAAAGAAGCATTCTGTTTAAATATCAGGAATATTAAAAAGCAAGAATGCAAATACTATTAACTTTTGCAACAAAAAATTCTCACAGGCCGGCTGTACACATGCAGCTTGTTGTGTTGCTTTAATGTGCTTCTAGTATTTTATAGTTATCTTTTCCACATTGTGAGGTTTCCACATTGCAGTTTCGATATATTGTGGAAGCATGAAAAATGAAATGGGAATTTTTTTGAGATTTTTTCCAAAGCCATAGATGACAGGCAAAGGCCAGAAGAGCACACGGCAAAAGTTAAATAAAAACTCTGATGTGCATAATAAGCTCACCAGACAAAAAACAGTCACCTGTGACTGAAACGTACCTAATAGCGTGTAATACCTCCATGAGCACGATTCGATTTGGCATGGTCTGAACAAGTTTCTGGATGCAGGTGACATCAATGTTCAGTCACTCTTGCCCTGAACATCCAGGTAGTCCTACATATTTTGAAGAGGATTCACATCTGGGGATTTTGCGGGCCAGTCCAGATGTGTGACTGCTCCTGAATGTTCATCATGGAAATCAGTCACATTTGCAGTCACTCCTTTTTGCTTTTGATCACCCTCGTGCAATGCCGTCTGCAGAAGCCTGAATTTATTACCACTTTAAACATGCAAGGTGACTAATATTTTTGTACGAGGAGCAATCTATATATTGCTCTATATACACATATAATACATATATACATATATATCGTTTCACCAACCATCTCGCAGCTTATGTCACCTTGGCGTCACTTTAGCACTTTTGCAAACCAGAAAAAGGCCCTAGAATTAATGTAGTTCTTCGGGAAGCACCACAGGAGGTATTTCTTCTCAAATGAATCCCTGGAACTCTTTGGTGCAAAGATGCCTAGTGTGTTTCTTTACTATAACAGGTCCTGTTTGTGCTGATGAAAAACCTCATTACATCTGTTTAAATATCTCCCATACTCATCGTAGCCCACAGACTGAAAAAAAAACAGCCTTAGGGAATTGACTACACTAAAAAGGTGAATTCAGAGTAAATTATTACACTAGTCCTATGTACCTCACACATCCCCAAAGCTCTGCAGTTGGTGAGTCGGGTCACGCTCTGTGTTGCCCAGAGACTTGATATTTGAATATTCTGCAGCTTTTTAATACTTGGACAGAATAAATCTTTCTCTGGCCTTGCTATCACTCCCGTACACAAAAGAACAACCCACAATTCAAAGTTCAGTCTGCTTTTCTGTGTTCTGCTTGCTACACTGCTAGATTCCACTGCCATGACTTCCTAGCTACAGAGATGTTAACACCATTAAATGGGCTCACATTTCCATGCCCAGTTTACCATCTTTATATCTGCCATGCTCCCTATTCTTCTTCTTTATGGAGGCATAATCCCTCCTAAGTCACTTTGTTGCCTGTTGTTTATGAGTCGGTTTTATAGGCTAGCCTAGCAGGAGACAAAGGGTGAAAGAGTGGGCTTGAAATGTGATTGGTGCTCAACTTAGCCCACAGATACGTCTCACGTCAACCCAGCCAAAGGTTTCCGAACTCCTCTGCACCTTGAGCCAATTATACAGCAGGGTTCCGGAAGGCTTTATTTCGCTTAGCTACTGTATCAGCAGTGCAAGAAAGGGTATTGGTGAGTATGGTGTGGCTTCACTCAGTTGTTGAGGCCAGTAGTTGAATTAACCACGGTATGTTGTGCTGCACCTATGGTGCAGAGGTCAGTGCTGTAGTCAAAGCTTTACAAAACTTGTTAATTGGCTATTTGTATTCACTGACTGTTAATACTGAACTCTAGCTAAAGTATTCCCAAACATATCTGTGTCTTTATACTTAATCGTTTTATCTACCTTCTTATACATGCAGTATTTACAGGTCTGCTCTGTACTTAGTGTGCAGTGCGCTCTGTGTTGTGACACAAATGTAACCAGCAATAAAAATAACTTTTTAGCCCTTTTGTCAGTTCATACCAGATGGAATATACTAGCTGTAGTTACCCTCCTGCATCTGTGTGCCTGGGATCCCCTGTCTGGTGTGTCCATTGCTGGACCATTCTCAGTTGGTACTTGGCACTGCTGACAGGGAGTACCCACAAGTCTTCAGAGATGCTCCAACCCAGTCATCTAGATACAGGTGTATATATATGTCCATAGTCCGACAAGTCTATGATTATTAAGGTAAATGACCTAGTTAACCTATATAGTTTACTTAACATTGACAGATAAGCTCCCCAAACAAAAATTTGTCACCTTGCGTGATTAAGGTGGTAACTTCAGGCTCCTATAGATATCCTTGTACGAGGATGTTTGGACTATAGATATCTGTGAGGTGTGTGACGGAATTCATATATTGGGATCATTTGATGTGTGGAAAATGGGTTGCGAAGCAGATGTTTATGATTGAAAAAAGGAGTGATTGCATTTGAGTGTGCCAAAGGTTGTAGCGTGAAGGCAGTAGCTGAATTTGTAGGTGTATTGAAGCATATTGTGGTACGGGTCTACCAGCAGTGGCTACAAGAAATACTCTTCAGAATTGTGGCCCAAAGACAAAACTGACAGACATAGACCGCCTAAATGTTTCTTGCCTTCGCTTCCACTCAAGAATTGCTTCTATGCAGGTTCTTCACAACCAATTTCTGAAAGAAAGGTTGGTTCCATAGGGAACTGCATACCATGAACATATGGAGCAGAGTAGCACACAAGAGGGCTTTGCTCACTTCTACTCACAAAGTTGCATGGTTACAGTCGGTGAAAAGACACAAAAATTGGACTGTTCATGACTGGAAATGTGTTATCTGGTCAGATGAATCTCGTTTCTGCCTGTATGTGATTGATGCTAGGCGTTGTGTTCAACGAATATCTTAGGAAGCCTTGAAAGAGAACTGCGTGCAAGGTGTGGTTCAAGCTGGAGGAGCTTCTGTGATGTTCTGGAGGTGTTTTAATTATGCAGAAATGGGTCGTGTGGTTGAAGTGACAGTAAATTTTATGTACAGTCTCACCTTGTTGTCTTGCCTCGCCAAACTCACCAAACTCATCTCTCGCCACCTGTGATGACTGGACGGACTTCCCTCCATGCAGTTCATTCTCGAAAAGCCACCAACCTCAGCTGTCGCCATTTTTGAAATGTGACTTGGCAGCAGTTAAATTCTATCCGGTTAAGCCACCAAGTTTTCAGCCGTTCGGTTGGTAGGTGCCACTTTAATCCTACTAACAGGGTCACCTACACAGATTACACAGTACGGTAATACTGAGCTCTGCTACTGGCCACACCCTTTTCTCGCCACCTCCCTTCGTTAAAGATGCTTTTGGGCAAAAGATACGATGAAATGAATAGAAACTCTACATGTACACATTTATGTACATTTGTGAATGTGATTGTATGAGAATTAGGGCTGCTCAGTAACACACATTATGTCAGTATCAAGTGTGAATGTCACTGCCTTTGTCTAGTTTTTGTAACATTAAGTGGCCAACTCTTCTCTTGCCAAAAATAGCCATGAAACAGATGTTGGTGAGATAATGAGGTTAGATTATAAACAAAGAGAGAGAGACTCTGTGTGGATGTTGATATTAAATAAATCAATATATTTATTGATGGGTATTTAGTAAATACCAGGTACTCTACAGTATATATGGCATTTTCTATGTATGGTATATAATACGGTGATATGGACATCGTCCATATTGCACAACATGCAATTTCACAGAACATATCATGTACGTTAAGTGATTACTACCTATATAACAATTTGGCACTTATTAATGTAGCTCAAGTCTTCACCCGTTTACACCTATGTATGTAATCTGTACACCTACATGTACGTTCACCCAGCTTTCCATCGGTCCTGCTATCTCTTTGTTCATCTGCCTATCCAGCTGCCTGTAGCCATCTTTTGTATTTGGACTGTGAGGCATGACAGCTGGCTCTGGTGGCAGCCACACTACATCAGTGTCAACCTTTGGCAGCTCTGTATATGTGTGTGTGTTCTTCTGTATATCTGTCCTTCTGCGTTCATCTTTCATTTCTCCATACCTTCCATTTCACACACGTCAGAAGGTCACCTGTGTTTTTCCTTCATTCTTTGTCAGGAGATTGATTTTGTTCTTGTCCTGAGCCTCTAGTCACACCGCAGTCTAAAGCAATCACTCCGACCCCCACCAGGGCTGATCGCACTCACCTGTCAGACACTTGCACACACACCTGATTGCATGGGCATCCTCTTGGTTACTAAGAAACAGTAGTGTTGTGTCTGTTTCTCTCTGTGTGTGTGTCTGTGTGTGTGTGTGTGTGTGTGTGTGTATGTATTTATACCATTTCTATATGTCTTTATGTAAATCTGTATTCAGGCAGCACGTTGTAAGAGCACTTGCCTCCTGAAAGAAAATCTGACAGATATAACTACTCAGTGTAAAGCGAAAAGAACAAGGAAGTGAGAATGAAATAGAATGGAATGATGAGTGTGAGACTGTGGGGAAAGCAGAGGCATCAAATTGGGCCAGCGGTTTAGGGGCTTTGACAACTAGTGTTCTGTCTCATGCTTTGTTTGAAATTGTGAATAATGTCTAGATCTGGGAATCAAAAAGGTTATTAATAACAAATGTTGACAAAACAGTGTGGTACGTGTTCCCATTTGGGATACAGCTACAATAACAGGATTGACTCCTTGTAATTTGTTGTCAGTCTAACCTTGTTATCTCATCTCCTGTTATCTCGCCAAAGTCATCTCTCGCCACCTGTGATGGCAGGACGGTTTTCCCTCCATGCACTATACCTCGAAAAGCCCCAATCTTGGCTCTCGCCCTCGCCATTCTTGAAATGTGACAGCCGATAGGTATCACTTTAATCCTACTGACAGGGTCGCCTTCCCTGCTCTCTCCTCAGCTGAGAGCTCTCCTTGTTTGTAGATCTTTACCATGCTCACTTGGCTGATGCCTCGCTGCTAATTGTTATTGCTCCGTTGATGTGTTAATCTCATAGTCAGTCTTCTAGTACATGTTTATTGTAAATTTAACTGTACAATCTTGAGGGGGCTTGGTTTTATTTAACATCACTATCTACATCAGTGGCCATGTCAGCGCCACAAACAAGGTTACATCAAGACTTATTATATATATTGTATATAATTATATATTGGACTGTGAGAGGAAACCGGAGTACCCGGAGTAAACCCACGCGGACACGGCGAGGACATGCAGACTCCACACAGAGAGGATCCAGGAGCTTCTTGCTGTGAGGTGACAGTACTATCTGGGCTTCTCAGTAAATCACATTATGTCAGCATCAGTTATGACTGTCACGGCCTTTGTCTAGTTTTTTGTAACCTCGTTGTGTTGAAAAACTCGCCTCTTGCCAAAAATAGCCATGAAACAGAGGTAGGCGAGATAACGATGTTAGACTGTATTTTAACATTATCTAACAAGGTTTGTCATGGAGAGGAAAACCACCAAAGTTGTTTTCGTTGTTGTTGGTCCAATCTTGTATGAAGTAGTTGGATAAATGGAAATGAAATAAAATAAAATAGAATTTCTTGAATTCAAAATGCCAACCAATAATAATTGAGAATCACACCCCTGTGCTGCCGGTCAATGCTTAGGTCCATCCTGTAGTCTGCGGCCTGAATGCTGATGTGCATATTCTCAGTACTGACCTTTGGTATTAAGTGCTTTGGTATTAAGTATCAGCTCTCTTCATGTTTCTACAGTAATTGAGTGGAGCTGTAAAATGTGTTTTTACATCTTTTTATGCCAGAACACATAAGGAAACTGTAACCATGGTGATTTATCAGCTCATGCAGGTTCAGACAAATTCCCACTCTTGTCTGGAGCTTCCTTTCCTCTCTTCGGAGAAAGTCTGCAAGGCAGTGCTAACTATCAAGGGTCATAAAACTGGGGTGAGATAGCAACAGCCATGACCCTGGAGCTCAGAGGCAAGGCAGGTGGATAGCGATAAGTGGACAGCATGGAAGATCAAAGCAAAGACAAATGAGGGGTAACAGATGTGCATGTGTGCGCTCTGGCGTAATAGGCACTTCTGTGTCCACGATTTCTTCGGAGTAATGTGTGCAGGGATTCCTAACCTTTTTTCAGTTGGACCTCTTCGACCTAAATTATTTCTCATGAGTACCCTTTGAGGTTATTTGATGACTTAAGCGTGGTGCAAATAGAAAAAGGCGAAAGGCACAAATGCTGCGGGAGAATGAAGGAGAAACGAGACTTGTCATGTACAGTGGTGCTTGAAAGTTTGCGAACCCTTTAGAATTTTTTATATTTCTGCATAAATATGACCTAAAACATCATCAGATTTTCACACAAGTCCTAAAAGTAGATAGAGAACCCAGTTAAACAACTGAGACAAAAATGTCATACTTGGTCATTTATTTATAGAGAAAAATGATCCTATATTACATATTAATGAGTGGCAAAAGTATGTGAAGCATGTGCTTTCAGTATCTGGTGTAACCCCCCCTGTGCAGCAATAACTGCAACTAAACATTTCCTGTAACTTTTGATCAGTCCTGTACACCGGCTTGGAGGAATTTTAGCCCATTCCTCTGTACAGAACAGCTTCAACTCTGGGATGTTGTTCATGGACAGATGTCCTGACATTTTTTTTCTTTAGTATTCTTTGATATAATTCAGAATTCATTGTTCCATCAATGCTGGCAAGTCGTTCTTGCCCAGATGCAGCAAAACAGGCCTAAACCATGATACTACCACCACCATGTCTTCACAGATGGGATAAGGTTCTTATGCTGGAATGCAGCGTTTTCCTTTCTCCACACATAACACTTTTCTTTTAAAACTAGTTCTATTTTTGGTCTCATCCGTCCACAAAACATTCTTCGAGTAACCTTCTGCCTTGTCCATGTTGATCTTTAGCAAACTGCAGGTGTGAGCAGCAATGTTGTTTTTGGACAGCAGTGGCTTTCTCTTTGCAACCCTGCCATGCCACACCATTGTTATTCAGTGTTCTTCTGATGGTGGACTCGAACATTAACATTAGTCAAGACAAAGTTACCTGGGGTCCTTTGTGACTTTGCCAACTATTACACGTCTTGTTTTTGGAGTGGTATTTAGTATAACAGTATAATATTTTTGGAACTTTCTCCAGCCTGATGAGCATCAACAACTCTTTTTCTGAGGTCCTCAGAAGTCTCCTTTGTTCGTGCCATGATACACTTCCACAAACATGTGTTGTGAAGAGCAGACTTTGATAGATCCCTGTTCTTTAAATAAAACAGGGTGCCCACTCACACCTGATTGTCATCCCATCGATTGAAAACACCTGACTCTAATTTCACCTTCAAATGAACTGCTAATCCTAGAGGATCACATACTTTTGCCACTCACTAATATGTAATATTGGATCATTTTCCTGAATAAATAAATGACCAAACATAGTATTTTTGTCTCATTTGTTTAATTGGGTTCTCTTTATCTCCTTTTAGGACTTGTATGAAATCCGATGATGTAATAGATCATTTTTATGCAGAAATATAGAAAATTCTAAAGGGTTTACAAACTTTCAAGAACCACTATAAGAACTACAGTGGAGGCCAATATTCTGAAGCTCCTTGCAGTTTGGATCTTTGTTTGAGAAGGAAACATCTGCATAATGACCAAAAACACACATCAAAGCTTTGCAGCAACTGCTTGAAAAACAAAGAAGATCAAGGACTGAAGAGTGTTGTGGACTTTCCTCTACAGTCACCCGACATAGAACCCCACTGAGCATTAATGGGGCACTTAAAGACCGAGGAAGCCAATTATTTAGTAACATCACTAAGCTTATTGGAATATTGTAAAATCCTGCTGGGATAACATGGAACATCAAAATCAAAATGGAAACATTTTCACTGGTGCTCTCAGATTTTTTTCAATCCGTGTACGTCAAGCAAGGATTTCAACAAAACACTGGTATAAATGAAGGCTGCTTGATGGGCAGGAAATGAGCATCAGGTGCATAGAATTGAGGTGAGACAGTTGTAATGAAATTATGATATTACAAGCAATGATCCAACATACATGTAGTACACAGAAACACTTTTATTTGTATCAGCACAGTCAGCATCAGAACCGTTCTAATAGGAGAGCAATAGGGCTAATGCAGTGCTACCAGCAATGGGTTGGTGGGTGGATGCTAATTGTGGACTGTTCTTTACCACTACAAGCACTTGACCATGTTATCATGGTCAGTTTAGCCATGTGCTGGATTATAAAACAGTCTGAGCTTATAGATGGATGGATGGATGGATGGATGGATGGATGGATTTCTTTCCTTCTTTCTTTCTTTCTTTCTTTCTTTCTTTCTCAATCCCAGAGGGAAATTCGGGAAATGTTTGTCTATAAACTCTTTCAAATGCCTGAGATGATTTTCTTCTCTTTCTTTACTAGGGGAGGAGAATGCTGGATTTTTTTTCTTACATTCACAATGCCAGCATCACATTTAAAATCAAAGCATGACATTCGCTGGCATTATCCATTTGATCTAATTTCACACAGATGATTCTGGCAAGCACATCTGTTAGTGTAGCATGGTATGGAATTGTACAAAATGTGTAATCTGGGTGTTCATAAGATGTGGCATGCTATTAAGCTTATACATAAAAGTATTATTATGCACTAGGTGAGAGGATGTAGAAGATTAGTAAGTAGAATAAACTTTTAGGTTGGTTTATACATAAGAGGTTTGAAATCTGTTTTGTAGGAAAATCCCCTTACAAAGTCACAGCCATAATTTGTTTTAACTGCTACTGATGTTGCGTCATGCTGTGGTTTACTGGTCCCAGCGTTTATGTTGGCATTACCTAAGGTGGTCATGCAAGTTTCTGAGGACATAGCAGCCATCCTGCAAAATGAGTTATTAAAAATGGAAATTTACTAAAAGTGCGTAAAAGTCTGGAATCACTAAAAATGTCTGTCTGGAAAGGTTTTTTTTTTAACATATATACTGAAACTGGTACAAATGGACAAATACAATAAAGATGTTCGAATATTATTCCTTTTCCAATTTGCTTTTATATCCTAAAACAGCTGATTTGTAAATTACTGTTTAATTTTTCATGTACACATATGACTGCAAGGCCGCACAGTGGCTTTAGTACTGTCACCTAACAGCGAGATGGTCCTGGATTTGACTCCAGGTGGAGTGGTCTGCTCCTTTCTGTTTGGAGTTTGCATGTTCTCCTCATGTCCAAGTAGGTTTATTCTGGGTACTCCATTTTCCTCCCAAAGACATGATTGTTAGGCTACTTGGTAGAGATGCACCAATCGATTGGTCGATGACCGGAATTGTCCGTCCGTCCGATTCGGGCCCTGTCTAGGGTTGTTCCTGTCTTGCAGTTATGTAAATGAATGAAAAAAAGTAGTACAATGCTACATTCTCATCAGTCATATGCCAGTATCTTAATTGCAATACATATTAATTAATTAGAGGTAATCTTGGTAAATGTTTCATCACAGACCAAACCTGGTGTGTGTGTAAGTGTGTAATGCAGCAGAATTTCTGAAGTTCAGTCCCAGAGCTGGCCAATAATTTATATCATGGTATTTTGAATGATGCTACTGGTTTCACTGTAGAATTACTCTACTGGCAGGAGTAAACAGAAGGGAGGAAAATGCTGTTTGGCGATCATCAGAGCTCAGCAGAACTCGTAGTACTCGTAGCGGTGGAAAATATTATATAATTTGCTGCCTGTTTGTTAGAGTTGTGTTTCTGCTATGCTATGAGGTTTATGAAAAATGCATACCGTACGGGAAATTAACACTGATGTACCGGTTGAACCGGTATACCACCCAGCACTATTCAGTCCTGGATTGAAATTTGCCAGAACAACATTTTTTCCAAGAAAGATTAGTTTACTACTGTATTGCAAAATGAAGGCAAGCTGAATCTATCCAGGATGAATAAAGAAGTGGAAGGCCCAGACACACAACCGGACAAGACTATCATCAGTGTGTGTAGTTTGAGACACCTTACAACTACGTGGTTGACAAGTAAAACATGGACAAAATATCACAAGCACTGGACATCAGATGACTGTCAAAGTGTGGAGTCTTCATTGAGTTCTTTCCAGACTCAATTACTCCAATGTCTTGGTTGCTGTTCTGACTTCATGCCCCATTACGCTACTACAGAGCATTCTGAATGCTGCTGCTTACCCGGCTTACAACATACCAAAGTTTTTTCCAGTGAAAAAACTGAGGTCCCTTTATACTGAGGTCAGCTAGGATCAAGTTTAATACTCTTGTTCTGCCTCTGTGGGACACAAAAGGTTATGCTCCATGTTATTTATATACTGGGTTCACAACTACAGACCTACCTGGCCGCTCAGGTCTTCAGCTTTGGGGTGTCTGACGCATCCATCTTTTAGATCTAACCATGCCCACAAGGTGAGATCCTGATATTTCAAAGTCTTGGCTTCTCAGGTGATATAAACTTCCCAGACCACTCTGAGTGGCACGCAAAAGTCTGGAGACTAGATACCTAGGACACTACCGCTTCTATTTTCTGCACCTCTGTTCTATTTATTCTGTTCTTTGTAAATATTTTTGTAAACTTGTTTTTAACTTCTTAGTGTTTATTGCATATGTACTCAGAGTCAAACTTGGTTTTAGTCTCTGGCCACATGTAATGGCCACATGTCTCTGGCAGCAAGTAATGAAAATGTATTCGATTATTAGAATTCTTGCATCATGACACCTCCAGTTGTTTGAATATTTTGTATGACACTTATCGCATCTGCTTAATGTATGGGACGGGACGGGATTCAAATATTGAGAAGAGGTGGTACAGTGCAGTGAAGGTCTCGTTCGATGTGTGGAAAATGGGTTGCAAAGCAGATGTAAAATGATTGCCAAAAAGGAGTGATTGCATTTGGACATGCCATAGGTCATAGTGTGAAAGAAGGAGCTGAATTTGCAGGTGTATTGAAGCATACAGTCATACGGGTTTACCAGCAGTGGCTAAAATCCCAGTCTACAGGAAATTCTCATCAGATTTCATGGAGGCATTACATTATTAATCCTTCTCATCCTCTTACATTCACCATAAACTCACAAAGACACAATGAGTAATATGAAATAATGAAATACTACTCAAAGCATCACTAAAGTAATGGAAAGCTAAGAAAAAGCTCAGTCCATGCTTAATTTCACTGGCTTTGTATTCCACTGGGCAAACAGTATTTCACTCCAAAAATATCTGATCTCTTTTCTAAAGCTGAATCCTGCTGTATGGCTAAAGGTTGTGGATATGCTTTTTAATTAGTGATCTCTGTTATGTCAGCCACACTCACTGCTAACGGGTTTATAATATGAAAGGACTCTCCAGAGACAGTGGCAGAACGAGTTGTACTGAACAGCTCATTGAGTCTCCATATAACTTTCTTAGGTTTCCACCTAAAGGTCAGTGCATTAGCTTTCTGGCCTGACCTCCCAAAACAAAGTTAATTAAGAAATGGCTTACCATCTTTAATGGAGAATGTGGCTGGCCTGCACAGAGCAATAACCTTAACTCCATAAAACACCTTTGAGATGAATTGGAATGCCACCAGCGTGCGTCCAGTCTCTGTGCCTGACCTCAGTTATTTTTCGATATCTAGTGGAAAGCCTTTTCAGAAGAGTGAATGCTGCTGTAGCAGCAAAGGGGGACCCAAATTATGTTAATACCCATAGTCTGGATGTAAGTTATTGGGTGTCCACAAACCTTTGGTATATAGTCTATACGCTGTCAAACCCCAGTACCCGAATGTACCTCAGTTTCAGAAAACAATTAGGATAGTGAATATTCAGTTCATGAGAACCTATTCCCATCATTTGTCATGATCATTTACAGTCTTGGGAGTTTTGGCACTCCTAGTCAAATAACATTTTTTCCTGATGTTTCAACATGATAATACATTTTAAAGCATATTGCAAAATTAAACAGTCAGCCTTGACAAATCTTTACTGGTAATGGTTAACTAAAATCAGCAGAAATGTGTCATAATATTTTTCACCCTGCAGAGCTTGTGTTCATTTTTGAACAGGGCTGTCCAAACTGTTACAAAAAGCTTACAGCTGTTGGAAAAAGACAAAACAAGTTCACATTCACTGCACTCAACTGAGGGGTTGCTGAGGGAGGATACCCACTAATTTCACCTCATACGGAACATCCTGTATCTGATTACTTAGCCTCAAGAGGCGAGCTTCTTGGATGAGAAGCGAAGGAAAGTATGGACGGAGTACAAAATGAATGTTCAGCACACTTGTGGCAGGAGGGAACAGAACCGAATCGAGAGCGAACCCGAAGAAACTTGCTTTGTCTTTCACCACCCTGCTATATTCAAGATACTGTATACAGAAGCAGCAGTATACAACCACTCATGTGCATGTCCTACTCATAATGTACTCTTTAGTGTGTGTATGTGTGCTTTATGACTGATGTGCTCTGCTCGGGTCATACGGTTTTCTTTTTTTTTTTTTCCTTCCTCCTGAATAACTGATTCTAGACAAGATGACTAAAAGCTCAGGGGATCAGGGAGTGGCTTACTGATGCTTTATTGTTCCATACAAAAGAGAGGAGTGAGAGTGGGAGTGCAAGGGTGAAGAGCAATAACTTTCTCAACCTTGTAAGTGTATAATCCTATGTTAGAATGGTCCAGAATAAGCTATTTGTACACACTGAGATTTTTTCTCGGTCCACTGTATGGCTGACAATTACTGCTGTTCATTCAGTAGCTGCCGCCTTTTTTACCAGGCTTTGTCTGAAGTTGCCTAGATTGTGTTTTTTCTAAGAAGCAATTATTAGTCATTATATACCATATTTTCCGGGCTATAAAGCGCACCAGGTTATAAGGCGCAATATCAATGATCGCTGCTAACGGGTCTATTTTCATACATAAAGCGCACCGGGTTATAAGGCGCATGAAATGAAACAAAACTCTAAGTTCCGTTGGAAGCTCAGTTTGGTCTTTACCTGGCGCAGGGCGTCTTCTTGTTTCCTCCACTTCCGTATCATTGATTCATTAATGTTGAATTCTCTCGCAGCTGCTCTATGTCCATGTTGTACTGCGTGACTGATAGCGTTTAGTTTATAATCCGCTTCGAAAGTAAATGAATGAATGCATGTACCCTAATGCTGAAGCACATACCGTATTACTCCCGATGCTGCGCACTACGGTTGCCGTAAGCTTCGTAACTTACCAACGCCATGCTAAAACATTTTGACAGATTTATGAGCGCCGTGTACCATCTACAATCGATTCTAGGTCAGAAAGCACAACCAGAATTAATTCGTACATTAGACGCACCGCATTTTAAGGCGCACTGTCGATTTTTGAGAAAATTAAAGGATTTTAAGTGCGCCTTATGGTCCGAAAAATACGGTAACCTTGGAAATAAGGTTGACAGTGTTGATTGAGGTTCTTCACCTGCTGTTGGACCCACCTGATTGTAAGCAAATCCAGAACTGGCAGAAGTGTTTACTCAGGATGTACAGTTATATGCAAAAGTCTTAGGCCACTATTACATTAGACACACCCTCGTTTTAGCAGTGGTATAATGGCTGTATATGATTATTTCTCAGTCTATTTATTACAATACAATCAGAAAATACAGTAAATTTGATGCAGTGATAATAAACTGAAAGAAAGTTCAGAACAGGTTCAAAACAGCTTCAATAGGCTACAAAGGCAAGTATTCAGTGTGATCTCCTGTTACACTTGAGTTGTCGGATGCCAAGTTGACCCTTCTAGAGTCCGAAGAAGCTTGATCAGGAGTGGTTATTTCTGGAAGGGTAGCAGCCAAGGAGAGAAACCATTTTTCGGAAGGGGAACAGGGTTAAAGGTCTAGGATATGCTAAAGCCAACAAAGATTGGAATGAAGTCCTGTCATAAATAATATGTTATCTCTGGTCATTATACCTGATGGTCTGAGACTTTTGCACAGTATTGTATGTTATACTACACCATGTTTAAAAGTTAAGCCCTTACCCAAGCCAGTGCTATCCTGTATCTCTGTTTTTGACCGACTGCCGCCTAATGCTGAGCTAAAAGCTAGTCATCAAAGAGCTCACAATGCATGATTTCCAACATGCTGGAAAATCTCTGAGCCTCTGTGGCTGATTGGTGACTGTTAATCACATTTTGAACTGAATCACCTTGTCCCTACATGATTGAAACACACCAAGAATAGTCATCAAACTGGGAGGGGAGCCATGCAGCTCAGCAAAATTTGTTGATGAGTGAAAAATCAGGATTAGAATGCCTTAAAGGCATTTAGCTGTGACAGGTCTTATTTGCTTCTAAATATTCTGGTAAAGCTCACACTAAATCACAGTGCTTGTATGCAGATGTGCAAGATATTCGACAGATTGAAGTTTTTAGTGTACATTTAAACACTTTATTCAATCACCACAATTGAAATGAATGAACTATAACTTTAAATGGAAAATGCAATCAGGTGCTACTTTTGATTGGTGGTTTGATGAGGTCAATTTTAAGAAAAAAATTATCCCAACATGGGAGCGCACCACTCTTTCATTCATTGATGCTCATTCACACACATGGCCGATTAAGAGTAGCCAGCCCATCAAAAGGCAAGTCACATGGAAATAGGAGAACATGCCCAAGTCAACATAAAATGTTTACTCCAGGCTGCATGAGGGCACCCTGTGTCTAGCGTTCTCTTCCAGTGCCCCATTAGTAGAGTGTGTAAATGAGAATCAGTCAGATTATTAACAGATAATTAGTCAGCATGTATACATAGCTAATGACCTATTTATGCTCAGTTGAATACATACTTTTGCTAGAGAAACTGAAACGCATCAGCATTCATAGGTTTGCATGATGACTCAGCAGAAATTATCACAGAGGCTGAGTTTATGAAGTGTAAATATGAAATGTGCTTAGCCCTGCTCCCGCTGGACAAGGGAACAAGCCTGTAATTAGCAGCACCGAATAAAGAGCTCCCACTGGGTGCTTAATGACCAGACAGCCTTCTCTCTCTCTCTCTCTCTCTCTCTCTCTCTCTCTCTCTCTCTCTCTCTCACTCACACACACACACACTGTGAATGCTAATCTTTCCTAGAACTGTTAATGATGCTAGTTTACATGTCCGGTGCTTCAGCTCTTACTCAGAGTAAAATTAGCATCATATACTTATAAACTATGGCTTTCCCTTTTATTTGGAGACGTACCAGAAGCAAATCTATTCTATAGAGATCTACCACTTTATATCATGTTAATATTTTCATATAGTGATAATATTTTCATATATTATTTTCCTATATCTATATCACAGATAGGACTGTGGTAGCCTAGCGGGTAAGGTACTGGACTATGGACCAGAAGGTCCAGGGTTCAAATCCCACCTCTGCCAAGCTGCCACTGTTGGGTCCTTGAGCAAGGCCCTTAACCCACAATTGCTTGGATTGTAAGACTGTACCAATTGTAAGTCGCTCTGGATAAGGGCGTCTGCTAAATGCTGTAAATGTAAATGTAAATAGACTTCATTTCTGTTAATTGTTCAAATGGGACTGTGGTAGCCTAGTGGTTAAGGGAAAATAAAATTCCTTTGCTTTTTAAAAATGACACTTGAAATAAGAGAGTTGGTGGCATCCCATTTCTCTTGATCATCTTTGAAATGTTTCTACATCTTGATTGTAGTCCACTTGTGGTAAATTTAGTTGATTGGACATGGTTTGGAAAGACACACACCTGTCTGTACAAGGTCTCACAGCTAACTATGCATAGCAGAGCAAAAAAACAAGACATGAGGAGGAAAGAACTCCCTGTAGAGCTCAGATACAGGATTGTGTGGAGGAACGGATCTGGAGAAGGCTACAGAAATGTTCTGCTGCACTGAAAGTTCCCAAGAGCACAGTGGCCTCCATAATTCTTCAATGGAATACGTTTGGAACAACCAGAACTCTTCCTAGAGAATTAAATATTCAGGGGAGAAGGGCCTTGGTAAGAGAGGTGATCACAACTCAATGGTCACTCTGGTTGAGCTCCAAAGATCCTGTGTGTAGATGTGAGAAACTTCCAGATGCTACTCCAGGTAACTTATGACACTGAAAATGCTTGTTATAGACGCACACAAACACACACATACACCTACCTGTATGTCCTACGGGAAGCTAAATTGTTTAATAGGTTTTGTTCACATGTGATGGGTGACAGGGTGGCACGTGCTTAGTTCCCTTGCCTCACAGCTCCAGAGGCCTGGGTTTGATTTCCAGCTCTGGCCTGTGTGGAGTTTGCATGTTCTACTCGTTTCTGTGTGGATTTTCTCTAGGTACTCCAGATTACTCCTATTTTCCAAGGACATGTGTTAGGTGAGTGTGGGTGTGCATTTATGCTCTGATGTGTTGTTTTGTTGATTGGTGCTCTGTCTAGACTTGGTTCCCACCATGCACCCTGTGCTGCATGATAGGCCCAGGCATCCCACAATCCCAAATCCGGCTTGCCATCATTGATGGAACAATGAATTCTGAATGATATCAGAGAAGTCTAAAGGAAAATGTCAGGACATCTGTCCATGAACTGAATCTCAAGAGAAGGTGGGTCATGCAGCAAGCCGTTCTACCAAAGAATGGTTAAAGAAGAATAAAGCTCATGTTTTGGAATGGCCAAGTCAAAGTCCTGACGTTAATCCAATCGAAATGTTGTGGAAGGACCTGAAGCGAGCAGTTAATGTGAGGAAACCCACCAACATCCCAGAGCTGAAGCTATACTGAGCAATACATGACTGATGATATAATGAAGGCAGTTACCATCAGAGAAAATCATTTGGGTTTTTGGAAAGGAGGTTACACACAAATAAGTACCATTTAATAAATTTTTTTTTATTAATATTGCTCATTTTATTTTATACATACAAATGCAGACGTGCTGGATCCACACAAATAAGTGCTGGAACGCATGTGCTCCAAGTATGAGAGGTTAGTGTTAGCTGTGTATTGTGCATTCTGCCATAGCATGTCAGATCACATGACAGCAATACCTGAAAATTGTGAGAATTCCTCACAGAAAAAAAGGATTTGCATTAAGTTGTAAAGATTAGGGTGAGGTGAAATGGTGGCATTGTTATTTCTAAAGTCAATACAAATGTAGTAATACAAATATTCGTGGCTGCCTGTGTGTGCTTGTTTGCACATCTGTGTGTACACGTTTAGATGAAATGTCAGGACATGTTAGAACCTCTGTATACAATATCAGGTCATTTTCTGACTGGTGAAATCTCTGGACTTCAAACCAGAAACTGAGTTTTCTAAACATTTTTATTTCAAAAACTAAAATAGACAAAAGTTTTCCTATTGGTTACTGAGGTTAAGGTTAGGGTTATTTTGTTGGTAGAGTATTATTTAGTTACATTTATCATTATGTTTGTGGAAAGTCCTGACATTGATAGTGAAACAAACCTGTGTGTGTGTGTGTGTGTGTGTGTGTGTGTGTGTGTGGGGTATAGCTCTATAAGCTGTAGCCAACAAGGAAATTAGTGTCAGGCCATTACAGATTGCACCTCACTACAGAATGCAGTTAGCTTTAATAGACTCGATAAAGCTCCATTTTTGGCCGGGACCAGAATACACACATACACATAAACACAGACATACAACTTTTAAGCTAAGGAAATGACCCAGAAATGTAGAACACAGGCATCCAAAATGCTGATTTCAAAATATGTTGTACAGGCGTAATTGATCCAGTTTGACAGAACTGCTGACTTCACTTTGTTTTGAACAAAAGCTTAATGTTAGATCAATTTTAGTGAGACAAAGGCATTTTCTAGGGAAAAAACTCAGACTACAACTGAAGACCTTCTGAATCCCCCCCAATTCAGTGTAATCCTGACGTGACTTCTTCAGACTTTAAAAACAGACATGTGCACACATATTTGAGCCTTGAAGGCCAAGCTAGCTCAGACGAAATCAGAAGGGAGTTTACAGTATGTGCCTCTAATATCCGCTCGCTCATACACCACACCTGCATGGATTTAGACAGGCCACCTGGAGGCTAAGCCAAGATTGAACTATCAAAATGCTAAAAATCAGAAGTCTAAGGGTGAATACCATAATCAGGCTTTTGTGTCCCACAGTTTTTACTTTGTGTTTGCTGATGATTGGTAATTGGCTGCTTGAATTATAATATGAAGTCATTTTAATTCTTGGTTCTTTTTATTCTGTTCATCTTCATAACAACTAGTAGTAGACTTGGAACTGTCTTTTCTGTCCCTGTAACACTTCACACATGTCAAGAACAGTCTGGTGGGTGAAACTGGGTTAGATATTTTGATAGGAAAAATGCAGACTGTAAAATTTGGTGGTGGAAGAATAATGGTCTTCGCTTTGTTTCTAAGTTTTTGGTATTAGCTTGGCAATGTCTTAGGGAGTTTTTCCTTTCCACTGTCGCCCTAGGCTTGCTAAATTTGGGATTAGACGTAGATATTAGGAGATAACCTAAAATTGTAAAGTTGCTTTGAGACAATGCTCCATTGTTAAAAGCGCTATATAAATAAATCTGACTTTGACTTGACTTTGTGCACAGAGCTTTCTCTAGAAAACGAAAGATATAGAAGTAACGCTATAGAAAACTTAAGCTAATTTGGTGTGGAAGAACTGATTTGCGCCTGCCACTTTTAGGAAAATTTGAATGCAGACTGTGTGTAGGGTGTATCCAATACCAGTGCCAGCCTCACTAATGCTCATGTGGCTACAGTACTTATAAAAATCATCATATACTTTTGACATAGTCAATTTTTTGTCTTAATGCCTGAAATCAAAATCTTTTTTTTCGGCAGTTTGGGTATATCTTGAATACACTCACATTGACAAAAACATAACTCACCAAGAAGGAGTCGTTGGAATTGAATGAAACTTTGTGTGTGTGAATGTAATGATGATATATGTAAGTGATCACAATATTAGAGTGAAAAGATATGTTTATTGGGGAAAACTACAATTAGAACAAGGCTCTATTTACCCTTTTGGACCACCTCTAGCCTGGATACAAATGAGATACGGTTGAGCATTGGAGGCAAACCGTATGGTATCCTGTGGCACATTTATCTATAGATGTTGCAGCTCGTAGGGTGCTGAACCTGGCGTCCTAGCTTTGAGTGCATCATAGAGGCATGTTTAGCAGTCAACGATATCTCACCAAGAGATACACTACCAATAAGTAGCCTCTGAGTGCATTTTTATAGAGCAGCAGGACAAGCACTTTTACACCCTTTTGTGGCAAGACCCAGTGTGTAATCAGACCACACTTGTAATCATTTACATATCTGCCTGAGACATACAGTGGGGCAAAAAAGTATTTAGTCAGCCACTGATTGTGAAAGTTCTCCTACTTATAAAGATGAGAGAGATCTGTAATTTTCATCATAGCTACACTTCTATGAGAGACAAAATCCAGGAAATGAGACTGTAGGATTTTTAAAGAATTTAATTGTATATCATGGTGGAAAATAAGTATTTGGTCACCCACAAACAAGCAAGATTTCTGGCTCTCACATACCTGTAACTTCTTCTTTAAAAAGCTCTTCTGTCCTCCACTCATTACCTGTATTACTGGCACCTGTTTGACCTCGTTATCTGTATAAAAGACACCTGTCCACAGCCTCAAACAGTCAGACTCTAAACTCAACCATGGACAAGACCAAAGAGCTGTCGAAGGACACCAGGAAGAAAATTGTAGACCTGTACCAGGCTGGGAAGAGTGAATCTACAATAGGCAAGCAGGTTGGTGTGAATAAATCAACTGTGGGAGCAATTGTAAGAAAATGGAAGACATTCAAGACCATTGATAATCTCCCTCGATCTGGCGCCCCACACAAGATCTCATCCCGTGGGGTCAAAATGATCATGAGAACGGTGAGCAAAAATCCCAGAACTACACGGACGGACCTGGTGAATGACCTGCAGAGAGCTGGGACCAGAGTAACAAAGGTTACCATCAGTAACACACTATGCCGAGAGGGACTGCATTGCCAGGCATGTCCCTCTGCATAAGCCAGTACATGTCCAGGCCCATCTGAAGTTTGCCAGAGAGCATATGGATGATCCAGAAGAGGATTGGGAGAATATCATGTGGTCAGATGAAACCAAAATAGAACTTTTTGGTAAAAACTCAACTTGTCGTGTTTTGAAGAAGAATGCTGAGTGGCATCCCAAGAACACCATACCTACTGTGAGGGTGGAAACATCATGCTTTGGGGCTGTTTTTCTGCAAAGGAGACAAGACAACTGATCCATGTTAAGGGAAGAATGAACGGGGCCATGTATCGGGAGATTTTAAGCCAAAACCTCCTTCCATCAGTGAGAGCATTGGGGATGGAACATGGCTGGGTCTTCCTGCATGACAATGACCCCAAACACACCGCTCGGGCAACGAGTGAGTGGCTCCATAAAAAGCATTTCAATGTCCTGGAGTGGCCTAGCCAGTCCCCAGACCTCAACTTCATATAAAATTTGTGGAGGGAGTTGAAAGTCTGTGTTGCCCAGCGACAGCCCCAAAACATCACTGCTCTAGAGGAGATCTGCATGGAGGAATGGGCCAAAATACCAGCTACAGTGTGTGCAAACCTGGTGAAGACTTACAGGAAACGTTTGTCCTCTGTCATTGCCAACAAACGTTATGTTTACACAGTATTGAGTTGAACTTTTGTTTATTGACAAAATACTTATTTTTCCACCATTTACAATTAAATTCTTTTAAAATCCTACAATGTGATTTCCTGGATTTTTTCCCTCATTTTATCTCTCATAGTTGAAGGGTACCTATGATGAAAATTACAGACCTCTCTCATCTTTCTACGTAGGAGAACTTGCACAATCAGTCCCACTGTATTTTTATTTGGCCCCAACTTTCAATAAAAAGACATCAATATGAGTAGATTAGATATTTGAACAAGCAAAATAACTGCATTGGCAAGATGGCTCAGCTGCATGAAAGTTGGTAGTTGAAGATGCTTGGTCAGGGGAGTTATGGGTTAGTGGCTCCAAGCAGTGGTTTTATCCATGAGAGAATGAATTGAAAAGAGATCACATTGATGCAATAAACTTTATTATAGGTTTGATGTTCAAACTGTCTTAGGTAAGCTTTCTCCTCTTGACCTTTTCAGTTTCATTTCCTCCAGCTCCCGCTGCTCTTCCTCCTTTTCCTCCTGCATAGCCAGTCGCAGACTAACCGGCAGACAGTGAGTTGTGAATATGGAAAGATATTTGTCTGTACACATATCTTAAGGAATGAAATAAACAAGGCCTTTGTCATCTACCTTTTTGCCTCCTCTTTCTGCTGTTCGCTCCAGCTACTTTCCATAAACCTCAAATCATCCTGACTCTCATTGTTGTACCTAATGAAACCAGGCTCAACTCTTATCTTGCACTTTTGTTCATGTGTGTGTGTTCAGGTTACAGTGTCACAGTGTGCCATCTTACTTTCTCCGATCATAGCCAAAGATTTCTCTGATATGTTTAGAGATTTTTTCTTGGGCTATGTCATCATCAACAATGAAGTCATCCATCTCAGGGTCGTATTCTTCCTCATCTTCACGCAGGCGCTTGAGGTTAGAGCTCACTGTCGATGCATTATTTACAAATCAACAAATGACAAGCAAGACATAGTTTGCCACAGTAACAATATTTTATTTCTGTAGACCAAAAGTAACACAGTAGCTGCAAAGTACCATAATTTTATTGGATACATTATCATTGTATTTACAGTAATGCTTGGTTTAGCAGTCGTATGCTGTCTATTGTCCTACCTGACTTGCTTGGTCTGCTGGAAGAAGAAATTGCTCCTGTAGAAACAGGACGGCCCTGAGCACTTCCTCCTGGTCTTGGCTTCTGTGTTCTTGCTTGTTTTAAGAAGCCAGCAGGTGCAGATTTGATAGATCCACTGGTACCCAATCCAGAAGGAAGATTCAGCTCAGTTTTCACTTTTACCTCGCCAGATTCTGCAGTTCTTTGCAATGGGCTTGACACTCTTGATACGTTGAAAGCACTATCAGGTGGGCTATTGGTCTTTTTCACATGAGGTAGTTCATGAAGCCCCCTTTTTTTGTTTTGTGCCTTCACTTTAAGTTCCCTTGCTGTGCAGAGCCTCTTTTCTTCCGTCTTCACCACCACCGGTTGAAACTGGAGCTTTTCAGCTAGTTTTAAGAGCTCCGCATAGTTCATGGGTTTTGGTGGAGCACTCTTTTGTTTGGTGCTCACTTTGCTGGGGCCACTTCTGCACTTCTGATCAGCAACAGATATGCCATGATCACCAAAATTGTTCTTCGTGCAAGCTGCTTTGGCATAGAAGTTTCTGGCAGTTTTCTGTTTGACATTATTTGGTCGATCTTTTTCTGTTTGCTGTCTTTGCTCCAGCATAGAAAGGCCACCATTACCTTTGTTTTTCTGTTTCATCTCCTGCTTCTTTACCAAAGCAGGAGGGACAGGATTTAAACAGTACATTTTCTGAAAAGAAAAACCAAGCAAACATACCAGGAAATGAAAGATCGTTGTGGTATCGTTCACGTCTCATTACTAGTACTAAGGTTTTACAAATTTTAACCCCTTTGCACAAATATCTTGCAAGCAGATTAGAGTTTGCTCTGTTACTGTTACTTACCGGTGCGCTGTTTAGGCCATGCGTGTGAGAGGCCAAGGGCAGCACACTGTCAAAATCTTCACTGCCAGATATGGAACTGGCTACCAAAAGTTTACAAAACTAACACAAAGTTAGACACTGCTGAACTTACTTAATTTAGCTAGAGAAATGTCTCCTCTCTTCATTAACACGACAATGTGGTCTGCTCATCTGAACATTCTAATGTACTCACTGTGCAACATTTTAGAACTCTGAGTTATACATGCATTGTTGTGTCATAATCAGTACAGATATAACAGTAACCTATAGACAGCAGAGTTGTCACCAATAAAATGGGTGATATATAGTACAAAGATCTCTAAATAAGTTATGTTGATTTATTATTCTATAGTTTATATCCCATACAGTATAATTTTGTAGATAAAGACTACTTTTTAGAACAGGCTGTGCCATCACATGCTTAGAAATGATACACTCACCAGTCACTTTATTAGGTATACCTCCTTGTGGCCCTAGGCTTGCTCAATTTGGGATTGGCCTTGAATATGAGAAGATAATATAAAATTGTACAGCTGCTTTGAGACAGTGCTTCATTGTAAAATGTGCTATAGAAATTAATCTGATTTGACTTTATTTCTACACTCATTGTCCATTTTCTCAGTTTCACTTACTATATAGAAGCACTTTATAGTTCTACATTTACAGACTGTAGTGCATCTGTTTCTCTGCATACCTTGTTAATCCCCTTTACTCAGTTCTCTAATGGTCAGGACCCCCACAGCACCACCACAGATCAGGTACTGTTGGGCTAATGGACCACTCTCAGCACTGCAATGATTCAGAATTCTTCTTCCTCCAAACACGACGAGTTGAGTTTTTACCAAAAAGTTCTATTTTGGTTTCATCTGACCACATGATATTCTCCCAATCCTCTTCTGGATCATCCATATGCTCTCTGGCAAACTTCAGATGGCCCTGGACATGTACTGGCTTAAGCAGAGGGACACGCCTGGCACTGCAGGATCTGAGTCCCTCTCGGCGTATCGTGTTACTGATGGTAACCTTTGTTACTTTGGTCCCAGCTTTCTGCAGGTTATTCATCAGGTTCCTCTCTGTAGTTCTGGGATTTTTGCTCACTGTTCTCATGATCATTTTGACCCCACAGGATGAGATCTTGCGTGGGGCCCCAGTTCGAAGGAGATTATCAATGGTCTTGTATGTCTTCCATTTTCGAACAATTGCTCCTACAGTTATTTATTCACACCAACCTGCTTGCCTATTTTAGAAACACTTTTCCAATCCTGGTGCTGGTCTACAATTTTCTTCTCGGTGTTCTTCGACAGCTCTTTGGTCTTGGCCCCATGGTTGAGTTTGGAGTCTGACTGTTTGAGGCCTGTGGACAGGTGTCTTTTATACAGATAACAAGGTCCCAACAGGTGCCATTAATACAGGGTAATGAGTGGGAGGACAGAAGAGCTTCTGAAAGAAGTTGTTACAGGTCTGTGAGAAGCCAGAAATCTTGCTTGTTTGTGGGTGACCAGATACTTATTTTTTCCTCCATGATTTACAATTCATTTCTTTAAAAATCCTACAATGTGAGTTCCTGGATTTTTTCCCTCATTTTGTCTCTCATAGTTGAAGTGTACCTATGATGAAAATTACAGACCTCTCTCATCTTTCTAAGTAGGAGAACTTGCACAATCTAATATAAGGAAGAGAACAGTATAGGCCTATCTCATATACTTGCAGTTTGCTTTTAAGACACAATTATATTCAAACGGTTCATACCAGATGCATTTTTTTTTTTGTGATAGAAAGAGGTTGTAGGGAAGATTTTGGTTAATATCCGGTGCAAATGTGACCTGAATCTGAGTGGTGGATAAGAAATGAAAAGATAAAGACACAATTCATTTCATCAAGGAGACATATCAGAATTATAAAAAACACTGCCATGTATTATTCTACCTCATTTAAAGATATCTCAAAAGCTAGGCATGAAGCATGAAATGTTCCTGAACTAAAAGCATGGTGGTATGTTCAGACTTTGGCCTTTCTGTTGGTAGACAGCAAAGCTCTTCTGTAATCTGCTCAAGGCAAGCAAGGATTTCAAATGCTATGGGTGTAAATGCAAAAGCAATAGTAATACTAAGACAAGACGGGGTTAAGTGTAAGCTCAGTAAAGCGGGAAGAAATGCCATAACTTATGTTCACCAGCTGGGGTCTTCAACTGCAGGCTATCACAGCTGGGCGAGACCATTTGCAGAGGTGCAGGATTATTGGGAAAGTACCTTGTGAGTGTTTATGCACTTTCTGATTTCATCTTGTCACACTGAACACGCATTACTCATTCCATTCACTGTTTATCTGATATATTCAAAGCTCAAACAAACAGTTTGGCTTTTGCAAAATACGAAACCAGCATGTCGTAATCAGGGGAACCACAAACATCTGCACATGTTCAGATTCCAAATCTATGCAGATTTCCTTCATTATGCAGAATATGTCATTTCTTGACGTAGCCATTCTGGTAATAACAGTGTTGAATGTATTAAAGATAGCCAGGTAACAAATTATGCATGCGACTCAAATTTTTTTGTGACCATTAAAACCAGATTGTGCCTGTAGTGGGTCACTGGGTACTTTCTGAACTTTATGACTAAACAGAATGAGCTCAGGCTTCCATTTTTGGTTCAGTAGCCTCAAAATGAACTTTGTAGTGAACTTGTTGATACCAGGGCAAATGGGTTGTAGGTGCTCACAAGACCACAATTTCTTAACAATGGTTTCTCAGTCTCACCATGCCAATGGTTCAAGAAATCATAATTGTTGATGTTATCTTTGTGGTTTTCCTGTCTGCCCTGTCAAATAGAAGTATCTGTTAGCAGGCAGAGCTACTTCATGATTGAAATATTCATCTTAAATCACTTTATTGACTTACAGATTGTTTACATATTTTCTCAATTAAATATTTCATTGAATTGTGTGAAAGAAAATACTACTTATCCATGGACACACTGAAAATAACATTTCAGTTTTAAACAGCTTACCACATTACATTGACAGAGTATGTCATTACCCTACAGCACCTTACAGGTTGCTATAAAAAATCAATAGGTCAAACATGGTACTGCAAGATGCCATGGGTAAAAGCAGCCCAGTGGGCAAAATGAAGTCGGCCACACAAGCACCAGACAGTATCATACACATGAAAAATGTATCATAATACCACAGTTGGTTCCGACCCTGCGATCTGATCGGCTGAGAGACGTTCCAGCTGTGACATTATTGCCCGATAATGGCACTCTGACCGACGCTCTGTACGTATTACTCTGCGACATACACACGTTAACCTAGCAACGACACCCGCCCTAAAGAGCAGCCAAGTTATAATTACACAAGTAAAACACTGCCAGAATGAGAGCTATAATTAGTTTATAAAATCCAGTGGTTTTGAAAGTGATTTAAATTTGGAAGATGAAGCTATTAACGACCAACCTGAGCCAAAGGTTTATCACCTTAAGGATAGGGATGAGCTTAGATTCAACGTCCAGGGCTCTTAATGGATTCACAGCTCAACTGAAGAGCAACTACATTGAAGATCAGTTTTAGTCCCATCAACAAAAATGAACTGAATCAGTTTTTACACTCACAAAGCCGTTGTTTGCTGATTAAACTCCGTCCTTCATTAAACACCATCCACGTTAAGTCCAGCTCTTAACCCAGCAAAGCTGCTGATGCTCTATAAGTCTGCTGTTACATTTCTGACTGATGAGATTAACATTAAGAGCTTCATCTTCCAAATTTATAATGACTAATCAAACGGGATCCTAGACTTTGGTTAGAACACCGGGATCTCACTCCGATTTGCTTCAGTCGGAAGAATAGTGGATCCTAGTAACAGCCTGCCTTATAAACCCGACCCATTTTATTTGCTGAATGTAAATAACCTTTCTTTTTAATAAATTAAAGCTCACCAATCGATATATTTGTGTTTTTTGTCTGTATAATAAACAGTTTTTGGTAATTCTGTTCCTCGACTGTAATGACTGAAGGGCTTAGCAGCAGGGTAACGATAAAATGGAACCATTTTACCTCGCGGAACAGTGATAAACAAGTTGTTTTGTCTGTCCTCTTTGTCTTAAAATCTAATAATAAATGGCAATAACAGAACTGTGGTATAATCGCAATAACATGCTCGAGGTTGTGCTTTAAAATGAGATATTGGCATGGCTAATCTCTTGTTACTAACCTCATGTTATAGCACTCCCTCGTTTGTATTATTGCTTTAATGAATGGATCTGTTCCAGACCCCCAGAAAATCCACACTGTGTAAGGTATAATATGCGTTAATGGAGTTGTATTGTTCAGGGGCTCCCTGATTTACGATGGGGATATGTTCCAACAAATCCATCATAAGTTAAATGTAATGTGAACTGAGGAGCTAAACGAGTGTTTGACAGAGCGGTCTATACTGTATAATAGCAGAGTCTATAATAAGTAATGATAAGTATCTTAATTAAGACCACCCCATCTGGGGATTGAACCCAGGACCTTTTCACTGTGAGGTGACAGTGCTAGCCAGTGCCGCCCCGAAATACTAACAGCATTATAAAATTAAGTTTAAGACAGCCACATGAATATAAGAAAATATTCAGAGGACCATCTTCAGCTACAGCTGAAGCTAAGAGACTGCTAATGTTCATGAAAATGGGGCAGAAGTAGAGAAAGCAGACACGGATGTGTTCAACATCAAAAACATCAACTGCTTATTAGAAAAGAATGACGAGTACTTCTGTGTTGTAGCACTGACTAACTAATCAATCAAGTGTAATGTCTCAAACCAGAGCTCAAACCTGCTCTCTTCTTTGTGATATTGGACAACTGGGCTAAATTCTTGTTTACTGAGATCTAAAGATGTGCTGGAGGGCCTCCACCCATTTCTGGAAGCTTGTGAAGGGCGTCCTGGTAAATGAGTGATCTAGTAAGGGGCCTCCACCCAATTCTGGAAGCTTGTGAAGGACATCCTGGTAAATGGGTGATCTAGTAAGGGGCCTCCACCCAATTCTGAAGCACCTTTCAATTGTGGATTGTGAAAGGTCTTTCACTTGCATCACATCAGGGCAATTTGTTCTTTCCCTCTCTTGAGCTACACCTTTTTCAGAACATTGCACACTGTAAAGCAGTTTTGGCAGATCATGCTTTCCCTAGTACACACTGTTATACAGCGGTTTGCAGGAAATATAATTGCGCATTCTTCGTATATTTAACATGTTAATAGTCGTATTTGTGGAGAAATACTTAAATATGGGTCTGTGAGTGTTCTTTGATGCAGTTCGCATTTGTTGCTACAACACAGATTGGAATTTCCTGTTTACAGAACTCGCCTTTACTTCTAACTCACAGCCTACCTGTAATTGGTCTGGAAACCATTACAGTGTGAAGCATAGTGAAAATGTGTTGCCATCAGCAGCAAACTGAAGCATGGTTGATTTGAAAGAAGCCTGAAACAACTCCCTATTAAACGGATTAGCAAACTGAACCAAACAAAAAAACAAAAACAGTTTGATTGGTATGCACCAAACAACACAGTCTAAGTTAATATACGCTATATAGGCAAAGGTCTGTGGACACCCTTTCTAATCACTGAGCTATTTCAGTAACTCTCGCTTGTAACACATTTATGATATAAAACATACATTTCTGGATTCCACTTCCAACAAGTTAGTCCCTAGAGAATTGGATTTCCAACTTTGATTGAGAGCCATCGCCCTCATACCCCTTGATAATGCACTGGAATGCCAAAAGTGAGCAAGATCTGATTGTCTAATAGGATAAACTGACCTCACAATCCAAGATCTACTGGAAAGCCCTTTTAGAAGAACAAAGCCTGTTGTAGCAGCAAAGGTGAGGGCAAACCACATATTACCCATGTTTTGGATGTAATTTATTTGCGTGTCCACAGACTTTTGTCTTTATAGTGTATTTGTATAGATTCAAATGTTCGTATCCTGGTCAAAATGAAGAGGTTCCTAAGCCTGAACCCACTGCAACCCTGGTTAGAATTTGGCAGTTGCTGAAGCTTAAACACACTGCAACCCTGGTCAGAATGAAGTGGTTCCTGAAATTGCAACAGTTCATGACTGCTGAAGCTTGAACCCACTGGAACCCTGGTCAGGGTGAAAAAAGGTTGCATTATGTAATTATATCTAGACTCCATCTCTCATCCTTGCCATCCCTGTTAGGAAAGTTTAAAATTGCTTATGTTCAAAAGCTTGGATCTGTCTGTGAACTTCTAGGTCTAAGAGGGAATGAGCGACAGGATAGGTGGAATAATTATTGGATTGAGCTTCATAGCACTTGTAGCTGGTGGTCTTTGAAATAGGGGAAGTGCGAGAGAGAGAGACACACACACTAATGGGTGATCTCCTCCCTGCATTCCACGAGAAGAGCTGTTGCAGTAACAGAGTGTGTCCTATGTTACACTACACACATCAAGTATATGTTTAGACTGAGTTTTATCTTCCTTTCTCTTTCTGCCCCTCTCTCAGAACACATATCTGTCTCTCAGCCTGTGCAATGATCCATGAGTTTCTCTTTCCTATATGTCCTTCACACACACAAAGACACATACTAGTATGAGGCTAACAAAGGTCCTTTGCCTTTTCATTCTTCTTTCTTCTCTCTCTCTTTTTTTTTTTTTTTTTTGGTAAAGGCTGACCTGTATTTTTAGCACCGTTGCTAATGACCTTCATTACTAACTGCCTATAGGTCTTAGTTGTTCATTGTTTCATTTTACAGTCGCACTGAAAAAAGACTGATGGCAAAAACATCATTTTTGTAAAATGTGATTTTCTGCATTTCTTAAATATTTAACATACCCTGTGGGGAATGCTGAAGTATTTATGCAGTCTCCTTTGACTGAGTGGATTGGAGGGGTGTGTGGATGCTTGGATGAATGGAGGCAATGTTGTACTGCGGTTTGTGTGCTGGCACACCAGTCTTGCTTTGGCTTTAAAGGCTAGCACAAATCACAGCTCCTGCAAATCTTTCACTGCACTCTTTTTTTTGCTGCTTCTCCCAAATTTTTATTTTTTTGGGCCATTTCTCTCTTCTCCACTGTGTCTGTGTCACCAGATCCGCCCACCATTGAACATATGTTTCATATACACACCATGAATAGCTTAAGCTGTATTGTTTTAATAATAAATTGAATTTATGTGCAGGTATATAAATTTAAAATATCCACTGCATGTTATACATAGCCAGTAGCTTCACAGGATCAGTGGTAAGACTACTGACATCTGGAATAGAACTTCAAAATTGTAAGTAATGTTTTGAAATAGTAAAGCCGCATCAAGCATCAGATAAGATGATAATTCACTCTTTCACAAAAAACATCGAAACGATCCCACAAATGAATCATCAATTAACAATTTTACACCAAGTTTTTGGATCAAACAAACTGACACCGCAATCATTCACTTTTTTAATTAAAAATTACCTTAAAGCAAAAAAAAGTTAAATAAAGAAGCTTTCATAAAAAGTGTAATGCACTCACCAGAATGATGCGAAAAGTCCTTTAAAATGTCCAACCTTTTCTTGTGAAATGATCAACTGCATCATAAAGAAAAAGTGCTTTCTCTATTGAGATGTATCCCCCTGTCATATTTCCGTGACATCAAGAAGTCCTTGAGTGTTTTTTTTTCCCCTCTCAAAGGCACTCTCAACCATTAGTAATGAAAACCTGATTATTTGATTCCATAGGAGTGTCTAGCCCAAGCACCCCTAAATTGAGTCCCAGCACCACTAAAGTAAAAAGAGTAAAGAAGTCTAGGGTTTTTTTTGTTGTTGTTGTTTTAAAAAAATAAGTCTGTCAAATAGTTTGTCAAAATGTTAAAACCATCAAAAGTATATGGTTTAAACGTAATACTTTAACAACACAGTACAGCCGTCCCCTTGCCTCGCAAATGGTATAATCCACTGTCTCTTTCCGACCTTCTTCTAAGGCCTTGAGTGGTGCCCTCAGGTTTTCCCACTCATATTCTGTATGTATTGTTATCTATATTATAGCATCAAAGAAGAACCAGGCATAGCAGAAATGATCCTCATAATGAAGCTCTATTGAAAACTGAATGCACTGAAAAATAGCTCTTAGAAGAGCATATAATGGTGTAAGTCTTCTTTAGCATGCTGGTTAGGAAAGCTTCCCAAATGATGCTGATTTCACCTGGACATTATATTGAGCCTGTCGTAACATTAAGCACTTTACAGAGGTGCTTGAAAGTTTGTGAACCCTTTAGAATTTTTTATATTTCTGCATAAATATGACCTAAAAAACCTCATCAGATTTTCTCACAAGTCCTAAAAGTAGATCAAGAGAACCCAGTTAGACAAATGAGACAAAAATATTATACTTGGTCATTTATTTATTGTGGAAAATGATCCAATATAACATATTCATAAGTGGCAAAAGTATGTGAACCTTTGCTTTCAGTATCTGGTGTGACCCCCTGTGCAGCAATAATTGCAGCGCAACGTTTCCTGTAACTGTTGATCAGTCCTGCACACCGTCTTGGAGGAATTTTAGCCCATTCCTTAATACAGAACAGCTTCAGCTCTGGGATGTTGGTGGGTTTCCTCACATTAGCTGCTCGCTTCAGGTCCTTCCACAACATTTCCATTGGATTAAGGTCAGGACTTTGACTTGGCCATTCCAAAACATTAACTTTATTCTTCTTTAAACCATTTCTTTGGTAGAACGACTTGTGTGCTGTGGGTCGTTGTCTTTCTGCATGACCCACCTTCTCTTGAGATTCAGTTCATGGACAGATGTCCTGACTTTTTCCTTTAGAATTCTCTGATATAATTCAGAATTCATTGTTCCATCAATGATGGCAAGTCGTCCTGGCTCAGATGCAGCAAAACAGGCTCAAACCATGACACTACCACCTCCGTCCTTCACATATGGGATAAGGTTCTTATGCTGGAACGCAGTGTTTTCCTTTCTCCAAACATAACGCTTTTCTTTTACACCAAAAAGTTATATTTTGGTCTCATCCTTTCACAAAACATTCTTCCAATAGTCTTGAATTCTCTCCATTTGTACACAATCTGTCCGACTGTGGATTGGTGGAGTCCAAACTGTTGGTTTTGTAACCTTTTCCAACCTGATGAGCATCAACAACCTAATTTCTGAGGTCCTCAGAAATCTCCTTTGTTCAGGCCATGATATTCTTCCACAAACGTGTTGTGAAGAGCAGACTTTGATAGATCCCTGTTCTTTAAATAAAACAGGGTGCCCACTCACACCTGATTGTCATCCCATTGATTGAAAACACCTGACTCCAATTTCACCTTCAAATTAACTACTAATCCTAGAGGTTCACATACTTTTGCCACTCACTAATATGTAATATTGGATTATTTTCCTCAATAAATAAATGACCAAGTATAATATTTTTGTCTCATTTGTTTAACGGGGTTCTCTTTATCTACTATTAGGACTTGTGTGAAAACCTGATGATGTTTTCGGTCCTATTTATGCAGAAATGTAGAAAATTCTAAAGGGTTCACAAACTTTTGCACCACTGTATATGCACTTAAATGTGGCTTATAGCCCAAAAATAGCCCAGCATAACGGACACATGGTGCATGATGGGATCCCTGGAAACAGCCACGTCCCCACGTCCCCCAGCCTACCCTCAGAGGGTCAGATGCACCCAGCAACCCCAAAGACCCGTTTTATTGGCACATGCACTCCATAGGTGTGCAACAGTGGAGCAAATGAGCACTCGAACTGGCCCTACTGGGCTGTGCATATGGTGAGGCCATGGACAAACAGGAGTGTTTTTCAGACACTAGTGTATCCAACCCCTGCATGGCTGAAGCATATCGCCACACAGGTCCTGTGGGATCCACACCTGCCACACCACACCTGCTCTTCACCACATAGATATAGTTTAAAAAAAAAATTCTTAATGTATTCGATTCACAGCTCAAATCTTATCGAAATGAATATTACTGTGTATCGTGACACTCCTAGCATGAAGCAGTAGTTGCACTTTAGAGTTCCCTACTGTAGTAAGTGATTAATTGCTCTGTACCATCCTGTATCTGCAACAATGCTGCTTCAGTGCTCACATCACTGGCATCAGTGTCCACTACAAAGCAAGTACATCAAGCACGAGGTCAGGTATTATCCTGCTGCAGTATTAATCCTTCTCCACAACTGTCCAAGCAAGCATTTCCACTACTCTGAGGCCTCCACAGTATATAGTAATAATAAATATAATATATTTTTATTGCTGGATTTTCATCCCCATTTTAATTGGTACAGACCCAGATCTTCTCCCGCTTGTATTAGCTAAACTGCATATTATCCTTCTCCAGAGCAGGTTGGCCATGGAAAGACCACGTTCGGCCAATTTTCCATGGCAAATGAGCTGAGATTTAACTGCGTGTGTGATATCATAAGCCAACCCTCGAATTTTGCTACAAGGTACACCCCGTAGGTATAATTGGAGTCTCTGACCAAAACTCACACTCATGTCATTGCTGTAATAAATTACATGGCTTGCCTGCAATGCCTTTTAAACACATTTTTTTTTATTTGCAAAAGGAATGAAGTAGACAAACATTTGGATGTCTTACTTTCTTCCACATAGTTATTTCAGTTGTCCTTCTTTTGTCCCTTGTCTGGCTCTGCACACGTTTTATTCACACATCAGCAGCTGGGACAATATTCCATCTGGTGGATTAAATTAGGCTGTGCTGATCATGAATTCTTAAGAGCGGTGACCACACAGCTGCAGGCAAAACTCATGGCTGTTTGTGTGGTATAGCAGAGGAGCATTTCTCAGCCTCACATGCATTAACATACACACAGTGAAAACACCATGTTTATGTATACATTTGTGGACTGTCAGTGCCTATGTGTTGCTAATTCTGGTCAGGTTGCTTTAGGCCATTGCAGTTCTAACTACCAGAGTCCCTAACACCCCCCACCTCCCCACCCCCAACTCCAGGTCTTTCATCCTGCTTGCTGTCTTCATACTTTATGATGAGCATGAACTCGAGCACGGCTTGCTTTAATGTTAACGTGCAGCTACTGTCAGCCTTCCCGCTCTGTGTCAGGGCATGTAGCAGGAGAACATTTTAATTACAGTGCGATTAAAACAGGGCTTTGATATACCAAGGCAAAGATCAAATGATGCTCAGCAGTACAGCTCAGGTACAGACTGGTCTTACTAGCACTGGTCTTACTTAGCTCTTTCTCTTCTCTTTCATAAGTGTTTAAGCATTTTTCTCTTTGGGTTCTCTTTAGCAGAGCTTTCCCAAAATTGTCTGCAGAGATTTTTTGAGGATAAGTGTAGCCAAGAGATGAGGCAGAGAGCACAAACGTGTCAATTACATAAGCAAAAGAATAAATGTGCACAAAAATGCACTGACAAAAGAACATTCAGGTGCTAATTCAGTATGTAAGATGTTTTTCTAATTTAAAGTACAAATGCCAGTCTCAGGTGGTCTCTGATCCTGACCAGAATGAGCTGGGTTAAAATGTGGAGAAAAAAACAGATGTAGGCACAAGTACGTAGTCAACATGTTGAGTGCAAAAAGTCGAGAGGATGGAATACAAAAAAAAAGGTACCACTGTTTATATGTATATCTATATATGGAAAACCAAATTTGATGAGTTCAGAGGTGGTCAAGAATCGTGGTGTGTGTGTGTGTGTGTGTAGATACAGTATACACACACACACACGCATCGTGCTACCTCGGTTCTCGACAACCTCCGAACTCAAAATCAGTTTGGTTCTTGTCGTGTGCTCGGTACTTGGCGCACTTGCTTAAACTTGTATGGTGAGTCGAGCCATGTGACTCGATTCATGAGTCACGATTCAGTACACAGTGATTCAGTAATTCAGATTCATATCCGCTATTTATGATGTTTTTCTTTGTTTTTACATCTACAGTAATGTATTCTTAGTGCAAATAAGTCTCAATGGGTCCTAAAAAAGTTTTATAAGAGCAAACCAAAAGCAAAACAGGAACTGAATCCTCCAGAACACAGGCTGGAGTTAGCATTAGCAGCTGTGTTAGTGCCCAGAGTTCATCAATAGAGTGTTTTGCTTTTACTTTGCACTTTCAGTTCATTACTCACAAAATTACGTGAGATTTTTCAACACTTTGATATAAAATAGCTTTTTTGTTAAAGATTTAGCCCAACTGTAAGTTAATGTAAATGTTTGAAACATTGACTTACTTATTACTTATCATAGGCTCTTTCTATTTCTCCCGTTATTCAGTATAGACAGCTCTACCAAACACTCGTTGAACTCCTCAGTTCATGATACATTTAACTTATGATGGATTTGTTGGAACATGTGCCCATTATAAATCAGGGAGCTCCTGTACAATACAAGTCCATTAATGCATATAATGCCTTATACAGTGTGGACTTTCTGGGGGTCTGGAACGGATTCATTCAGTTTACATGATCCTTTATGGGAAAAATTTGCTCGTTACTAGTCGTTTTCGGTTCTTGACGAGACTTCTGGAACAAATTAATGACTAGAATTGAGGTAACACTGTGTATATAATAGACTTGAACCCAACAAAAAGGACAAGATCCTTTGCGTAAGCCAAGACAATGCGGAGCGTTTAAACAGATAGCAATGATTTAAACAATTACACTAAACAGAACAGACAGTACTCACTATGGAATGAGTAAAGTGGCAAAATCTGGACAAATGTGGCAGTAATAAACTTTTTTTGTAGTCAAATAAAAGAGCTCAGGACACAAACAGATGACAATAATGTGTGTGGTTGTGAAGACACTCCAGGTAGCACATTAAGCCATTTTACCCCCCAAAGTACATTCTCTGTGCTTTATCATAACCAGTGGTACAGATAGACAAAAGTTAATCCAAGAAGTCAGTTAATCAACCTTCTGCCCTGCCCAGTCCATAGAGAATTGGTTTGCCAACGTTGACTCAGAACTATGCTGGCTTGTACAGAACCTTGACCACAACTCCATCAGGCACCCTGAAAATGCACTGGAATGCCAAAAGTGAGCCAGGTCTTCTTGTCTAACATCACAAGCCGACCTCACAGTCATGTCTCAAAATCTAGTGCAAAGCCATCTCAGAAGACCAAAGGCTGTTGTAGCAGTGAAGGTGCTCCATACTAATACTAATGTAATGCAAGCATTTGAATTTGAGCAATGGAGGTTTCTCTGTTCTTTTTTTTCTCTTTAAACTTCAATTGGATGCCCCTATAAGTGTGTGCTGTTTACTTGGAAGTGATGGCACCAGGATACAATTTGAAAAGAAGACTAGATGGTGGTGTGAGTGTGATGTTATATTGGGAAAAACCTAGGTCTAGACATGCATGTGGATGTCAGCTTGACTCATGCTACCTTAAAGGCAGTTGTATTCTCAAGTGGAAATAGCTTCTTTCAGCAGGGTCTTGTGAACTTGCCCTACCACATTGCCTAATATTTAGTTGTACCCCATTATTTAATTATGTCATTGTTTCACTTGGATTAGCTCACGTGTATTGAGAGGCCAGTGCTTTGTATTAAATGTAGTGAAAATGAAAGACAGAAAATGTAAACATGGGAGGGAATATAAATTTGGCCACATGGCATGAACTACTATGTGATTAAAAATCATGCTTCAGATGAAAGCTCTAGTTATACAGCTTTAACACAGAAACAAAGCATGTAGGAGGCAGGTTAAAACAATCGTTTAGTCTTATGACTGGCCATTCTGTTTTAACCTTGGGGGAACAATAGCCTGTTGTATAGTCTAACCCCCATCTTTAAATCCCAGTCCTGCCTTGCATTGAATTTCTGTTGTAGTTAAAGAGAGGTTTATTAGATGAGTTTTTGGAAGATTTTAATCATTCAAAGTATTGACTTCAGAAAGTACAACAAGCTGATGGAATTAACTTTTTAATTGTGGTTGTTATGATTTGTCCTTTTTATGGTATGTTACCATAGTCAAAAGATTGCAAAGTATCTTGTTAAATTACCATTTAAAACACATGCATGTGGTGAAAATCAAAAGAAACAGCTGATCAATAACTGTAGTCATAATTTATCATTTGAACATGATCTTTTTCACATTTTGCTCCAGTTATTTAAGTGAAAGTTTCTCAATTTCCTTTCCTTGTGTATAAAATGAACTGACCAGGGAAAGATTCTTTTAATTGAGCTACTATGTTCAAATGGTTTATTCTTCATCGTTATGCAAGGTTGTGTTTTATAAACCATCATGGGACTGATATGTGGTGGGCCAGTAAGATCTCAAAATTTGCCCGTATGTGATTTAAAGCTCAGCCAGGTTGTTAGTACTACTTTTACTAAGCCTGTTTTCATACTGTTGTTTGAATACTGTGATTCATACTGGCTTTATGGCACAGATCTGCTGCCGCTGGTAACAGTGTTTACATTGTTACTGATATCATTTAAATAAACTTCCAATCCAAAGTCCTTGTCGGAACATCAACAAATCTGCTAGCCTGTGATGCTACTTCTACTGTTTCCCTGTGCTTAGGGTTATATGCAGTGAATTTGCATAACATGTTTGACTACAATCAGTTATGTTACAAGGTACATCCATGTTGAAATGGCACTTTAGCCAAGTATGTATGGAACCAGGGTGTGAGGGCTTAAAATGCAGTGCAGTCTTTCAATTATCTTAATAAACAGAGAGGGGAAAGTGTTTAATGTATGTATGTGTATATATATATATATATATATATATATATATATATATATATATATACAGTGGGGCAAAAAAGTATTTAGTCAGTCACTGATTGTGCAAGTTCTCCGACTTAGAAAGATGAGAGAGGTCTGTAATTTTCATCATAGGACATGGACATGTGGACATGTGCTGGCTGAAGCAGGGGGACACGCCTGGCACTGCAGGATCCAAGTCCCTCTCGGCATAGTGTGTTAATGATGGTAACTTTGTTACTTTGGTCCCAGCTCTCTGCAGGTCATTCATCAGGTCCCTCCGTGTAGTTCTGGGATTTTTGCTCACCGTTCTCATTTTGACCCCACGGGATGAGATCTTGCGTGGAGCACCAGATCGAGGGAGACTATCAATGGTCTTGTATGTCTTACAATTGATCCCACAGTTGATTTATTCACACCAACCTGCTTGCCTATTGTAGATTCACTCTTCCCAGCCTGGTGCAGGTCTACAGTTTTCTTCCTGGTGTCCTTCGACAGCTTTTTGGTTTTGGTCATGGTTGAGTTTGGAATCTGACTGTTTGAGGCTGTGGAGAGGTGTCTTTTATACAGATAACGAAGTCAATATATACCCATATAGTAATGTGCCACAAACAGGATGTTGATATCACCAACCATTCCCATTTTATTTAGGTGTATCCATATAAATGGCCCACCCTGTGTATATATACATGCATACAGTGGGGCAAAAAAGTATTTAGTCAGCCACTGATTGCGCAAGTTCTCCTACTTAGAAAGATGAGAGAGGTCTGTATTTTTCATCATAGGTACACTTCAACTATGAGAGACAAAATGATAAAAAAAATCCAGGAAATCACATTGTAGGATTATGGTGGAAAATAAGTATGTGGTCAATAACAAAAGTTCAACTCCATACTTTGTAACATAACTTTTGTTGGCAATGACAGAGGTAAAACGTTTCCTGTAAGTCTTCGCCAGGTTTGCACACACAGTAGCTGGTATTTTGGCCCATTCCTCCAAGCAGATCTCCCCTAGAGCAGTGATGTTTTGGGGAAACACAGACTTTCAACAGCCCCAAAGCATGAGGTTTCCACCCCCCATGCTTCACAGTAGGTATGGTGTTCTTGGGATGCAACTCAGTATTCTTATTCCTCCAAACATGACGAGTTGAGTTTTTACCAAAAAGTTCTTTTTTGGTTTCATCTGACCACATGATATTCTCCCAATCCTCTTCTGGATCATCCATATGCTCTCTGGCAAACTTCAGACGGGCCTGGACATGTACAGGCTTAAGCAGGGGGACACGCCTGGCACTGCAGGATCTGAGTCCCTCTCGGCGTAGTGTGTTACTGATGGTAGCCTTGTTACTTTGTTCCCAGTTCTCTGCAGGTCATTCATCAGGTCCCTTCGTGTAGTCCTGAGATTTTTGCTCACCGTTCTCATGATCATTTTGATCCCATGGGATGAGATCTTGCGTGGAGCCCCAGATTGAGGGAGATTATCAATGGTCTTGTATGACTTCCATTTTCTTACAATTGCTCCCAAAGTTGATTTATTCACAAAAACCTGCTTGCCTATTGTAGATTCAGTCTTCCCAGCCTGGTGCAGGTCTACAGTTTTCTTCCCGGTGTCCTTTGACAGCTTTTTGGTCTTGGCCATGGTTGAGTTTGGAGTCTGACTGTTTGAGGCTGTGGACAGGTGTCTTTTATACAGATAACGAGGTCAAACAGGTGCCATTAATACAGGTAATGAGTGGAGGACAGAGGTTCTTAAAGAAGTTGTTACAGGTCTGAGAGCCAGAAATTTTGCTTGTTTGTGGCTGACCAAATACTTATTTTCCACCATGATTTACATTAAATTCTTTAAAAATCGTACAATGGATTTCCTGGTTTTTTTTCTCATGTTGTCTCTCATAGTTGAAGGGTACCTATGATGAAAATTACAGACCTCTCTCATCTAAGTAGGAGAACTTACACAATCAGTGGCTGACTAAATACTTTTTTGCCCCACTGCATATATAAACTCTTTTCCCTGCCTGTATATTCTCTCTAACCTATAACTATGTAAACTGGTTCACATTGACTTGCATGAGTCTCTGTCTCGAGTCTCTTCAGTTTGAACCTTACATTGTTACGTCAGTATTACATTGTTTTTGTTTGTTAGTTTGTTGTTCTTTCTCTATAACGTATCCTTACAATAATCCTTTCTTGCACTGTGCATATGCATGTCAAAGACTGTAATTGTGTGTGCAAGTGCGTGCATACACGTTACCACTGCAGGGATGAGATCACTGGATTTAGTCCTCTTTCCCCAAACCATTATCCCTTGATGACAATCCCAGTCATCCCGGTGTGACTCACCACATACAGTAAATGACCGGCATGAGCGCACTGAGCATTACCAATACACAAAACACACAAAAGTACCCACTTTTTCAGCACTACCATTGAAATAGTCAAACTCTACATCACTAGTATTAGTTGTGTCAAGTAACAAATGATTGTCAAGACTGTGTCACATTCCATAAGATAAGGCATAAATAAAACGTTGAATGCACATGCTGTTCTCTCGCTAAGAATTTTAGATTTTTTATTTTGGGGAAGAAGGTTTGGCGGAGTCTTTAAAGGTCAAAAACAGGGCTTTGGGCAGGTGCAACAGACAGTTTGACACATGCTGAATGCAAATCAATTCAAAACCTGAAAGGCAAAAGTCAGAGTCAAAACTAGATAGTGGGTAAAGCGTTGCAGGTTTAACACCCATGATGACAAAACCATCAGTTAAGTATGGGTTAGAATTGGAAAGGAAGATGAGAGACATCAAGATGAGTCATGTAGGGTTGTCTTCTAATGAAATATGGCATGTTTGTGTTTTTTAATGTATTTAAAACATATGTATTTTCAAAGCCTTCAAACCTTGATATTCTTGTGTTCATTTATGTAAATCCTTATGAATTTGCTCACTAGGCTGTACAGGATAAAAGGGTTGAGAATGCCATTCTTTCTTGGCATGGAAGATGGGACTTCTGCCTCTCCCACTCAGACAACAGGGCAATTCATGCTCCCAGCAATATATAGCTATGGCAAAATCGGCATTTAAACTCTCAACCTTCTAATGACAGCAAAGTACTATTCTGTCAATCAGGAGTCTTAGCCACCCATTCTTTACTTGGCCATATGATAAGAGAGAGAAATGGGTTGTAGAGGAGATTCAAAGAGTCATCACTAGAACCTTGTATTACATACCCCAGTGGCTGTTGTGGTGCATTGGTTAAGGCATTGAACTATTGACCAGAAAGTCAAGAGGTCAAGCCCTGGCACTGCCAAGCTGCGAGGCTTTTTCCACAATGGTTGGATTGTACTTTGTGTCAGCTCTCAGTTGCTCTGGATAAAGAGTGTCTGATAAATGCTGTAAATGTACATTTTTTTTATATGCCAAAACCATCGTGCTGGCTGTTTCTAATAAAGTAAGCTTTGTACGGTTTCTGAAACTGGCAAGTATGAAGAGGCAATTCATGGATTTAATTACGGTTACAAAAGACCACTACCATCAGTGTCATTGCTGTGTAAAGAATGATCCATTAGCAAAATGAGGTCTGTCTATTGGTGGTATCTTTCCATTGATATATGGGATAGAAAATGGGTAATACAATGTACATGGAAACAGATGAGCTATGGTCAGTGTGTTGAGAATTCTGTAAAACTTGTGCTCGTGTGTTCAGTAATGCTGACTGTCACCATTACTATGCATTTGGAAAGTCTTCAGACCCTTTCAGTTTTTTCACATTTTGTGTTGAGGCCTTGTGCTTTTCGGGGGGAAAAGCACATGCTATACCTGCATGCTATACCCCATAATGAGAAAGTGAAAACAATTTTAGGCATTTTTTGCAAATGTATTAAATAGGATAAACAAAAAATTCACATGGACATTAGTATTCAGACCCTTTTCTGACAACACTTGAAATTTAGCTCTGGGGGCCTCCAATTTCTCTTGATAATATTTGAGATATTTTTACACTTGGAGTCCACCTGTGATAGATTCAGTTGATTTGACATGATTTGGAAAGACAAACACCTGTCTATATACGGTCTCACAGCTAACAATGCATATCAGAGCAAAAACCAAGCCATAAGGAGGAAGGAACTGCCAGTAGAGCTCAGAGACAGAATGGTGTGGAGGTACAGATCTGGAGAAGGCTACAAAAACATTATGTTCTTCTTAAAGTTCCCAAGAGCATAGTGGCCTCCATAATACTTAAATGAAAAAAGTTTGGAACAACCAGGACTCTTCCTAAAGCTGGTTAGAGAAGTGACCAAGAACCCAATGGTCAATCTGGCTAAGCTCCAAAGATCCTGTGTGCAGATGAGAGAAACATCCAGAAGGTCAACCATCACTGCAGCACTCCACCGATCTGAGATTTATATCAGAGTGGCCAGACAGAAATGACAGACATGAAAGCCATGAAAGCCCACCTGGAGTTTTTAGATGCTTTTTTCTTCAGGTGGGATTTCATGGTTTGGGTTTTTGCTCTGATATGCATTGTTAGCTGTGAGACCTTATATAGACCGGTGTGTGCCTTTCCAAATCATGTCCAGTCAACAGAATTTACTGTAGTCAAAGAAATTCTGTTTTCATGTTTTTCTTTTATTAATTTTTTATTTTAGCACAACGCCTCAACATAACAAAATGTGAAAAAAGTGAAAATGTCTAAAGACTTTCAGAATGCATTGTACGTGGGTCAACATAAGTATCTATTACTTTTCAATAACTACAGCCCAGGATCTAAAACTATCTTAGTTCCAGTGGAAACATGCGTAATATTTTAAGTGTGTATGCCAATGTCTTAATATTTATGATTACCATCTTATTGAATCCAGTTCAATCCAGTTCTTATTGAATCTATGTTCAGATCTAAAAGAAGTTGTTATATTTCCAACTCTCCATCTCATTATTATTGATTCCCTAAAAATGGTCTGACCCAAATTCTGTTACAGTGCTGATGAAGTAGCTGATTTGGACTGCACACTTCTTCTGTGCTGATGATATCCAGCAGGCTTATAGGAACGGCTATGCGGTTGGTTAGAGGAGCTGGACTTTGTTAAGTGTGATTGCCTTTAAAAAGCTTTGACAGGTATTTTTGAATCCGAACATTGATTTCTGACAAAATCCCTTTTAAATACATTTTCCAGGCTGTTCAGAGACAAGATGTCTTCACTTTATAGGTTCCAGATGTTAATAAGAGAGAGGCAATGGAGCAATTAACTAATTCCCGCCTCGAAAGGTCCAGCTAACCGTAGGTGGGGAAGAACGTTAGCACGTGTTTTGGATGGGCCTCAACAACATATCCATTTTAGGAGTTCTATTTATGCCACCTTGGACACTTTTATTTGTTCCAGAAGTCGTAAGTTGAATCACAGCTTAAGGAACAGTAAACCAAAACCAAAATGCTGCCTCCAGATTTGTTCCTGGAATGTGTGTAAGCAGTGGAAAGGCACCTACATTTACTGGCAGCAGATGACTCTAAGATTAAATCAGCATCACAGAACAAATCCTGAAGTGACCTGTATGAGAATTTAAAAACTCGTAGTTTTAACGTTAAGAGTCAAGATCTTTGCTCATGATTTATTAAGTCATTGGTTTATTCAGCATGGAAGAAGTGACAGACTCTCTTTGTGCACCAGCTTTTAAACTAAATCAAAATGTTCTGGTAGCATTTGATCCAGCTGGGAATCTGCATATAAACAGCAACAATCTGCTGGGAAAATGAGGACTGAACTCTTGGGAAAATGGAACTTAACCAAACTGATTTGCGTTTAATGCTTTTTAGCAATTATGTGGCCTTTGCTGAATTAATTAATTCCTGTTATGCTGTTTGAAATGTAAACAGCCAAATCTCTGCTTTAATGTACATTGTTCGGTTGATGTGGGTGCATTTTCTGTTGTAAACATGAATTGTGTGATGTGGTGGCTTGTGATTGAGCTTGTGCTGGGATGGATAAAGCTTTAATAGTGTGGAAGTGCACCCTTTCTCATATTCAGTGCATGTTAACAATGCGGGTAATTCTGAATCAGATGAGTGGTTCTCATACACCCTAGCCTGGCAATGTTGCCTCTGTCAATAACTAACATGTGTAAGACTCCAGACTGAACCTCGCCAATCATTTAAATGCTAATGCTCAGCTAATAATTACAATCTTTAGAAAAGTCAGAAATCAAATAATCCAGATCTTAAGAAGTATCTAAATTGTCTGTAGTACCTACGATCAGATGGCTCAATACCACAGAGACCCTTCTTGCTGGGTCTGGTGTTTCATGAAGCCACAACTGGTTGTTTCTGAGGAATGGGAGGCCAGAAGCTATTAGATGTGCCGATGTCCCATCCAGGGCCCTGTTTTAGCTGCCTGTGCCCCATAACCCTTAAGGAAAAAGTGAGTTAAATCATGAAAATTTTGGACTGTCATTCCGACACTTGTGAAGGAAGAACATATGACTTGTTGGATAGGGACGCTGTGACTGGAAAGACACCAGCAAATCTGAGAAAACTTACTTTTTGCTGAGCCTATGAGCCACAAAGCCATCACTTTGATCATACTATTTGCGAGGCATGGTGGACTGTGGTATTTTAAAGTTAATAAAAAATGATGTTTAATCCACATACTTTCGATGGTTTTAACATTGTTTTAGCTTATCAGAGACAAACTTTCATTTAAAAAACAGAAACAAAAAAAAAATAGAATGATAATTTAAAAATGTCTAATATTTTAGGGGTACTGGGACCAAAAAGGGGCTAGACACGCCTATGCTCTGAATCCTGCTAATCAGCATCTCCTGCAGTATCTGAATCCAGCTTGTAAACAATTTCAGTATATGAATTCATAAAGATCTTCAGTAACTGAATCCAGCTTTGCACCATTTTCAGTGTCAGAATTTGATTATAATAAAGATCTGAGTTCAGCTATAAATGATGATCTACAGTACCTGAGTCCCTCTAACATCATCTACAGTATCTGAATCCAGCTAAATACAGTTATGCACCTTTTAATGACCACATTACCTTCTGTGAAACAGGATGTTACAATAATTACCATAGTCTTTTTTTTTGCTATTGTAACGATACTTTAACTGCGTGCAAATGATACGGAAATGCTAACAAATGAGCTAACAAGCAAGCGAGCACATGACAGTTATGTAGTTACACACACATACAAACACACACTTGAATGCCAGGCAGCGTTAATTTGCTGTTGAGGTGACCAGCTATTTACAGCCACAATGTCCGGAGTTAAAAGACAGATTTTTATTTCCTTTTATAATATATTATAATTTCTGACCTTGGTTGTTAAAGTGAACAGATGTTAACCGGATGGATGTTAAACTGCACATACCTATAATATCTTCAGTATCTGTATCCAGCTTCTGAACATCTTTATTATAATCGAGCAAATTGACATATTCAGTATTCAAATCCAAGTTTTTCTTCGGTGACTAAATGCAGTTAATAAAAATCTTCCTCAAAGACCTTCTGCAGTATCTGAATCCGGCTTAATACCTGACTTAGTATCTGAATAAAGTCTTACGCTGACAACAAATAATCATGATCTACAGCAGTAGTGAAAACCAGATAATCAAAATCTTCTGTAGTATGTAAATGCGTGTCAGGATGGACTGGAGGTAAAAGCTGGCTTGCCTTAATAGAAGTCCTTGTGCAAGTTATCTAAGCTGTGTTATTTAAGATTCAGATAATCGAGATAATAAGGACCTACAGCGGTATAAGAAATCATTAAAACCTGCAGCAGCATCTGAACACAGCTAATCACCACCTACGGGTTTTTTAGGCCAATAAATGGGGAGTGCTGATCTCAGGCATCTGATAAGCACTAAGTTGCTTCATGGACCATTTTCTTTTAAGGTGTAGAGTTCCTTTTTTAATGCTGTAAAAAGCTAATGTTAAACCGAATACTGCATCTTATAACCTGTTACTTTCGAGTGAATTAAGTGCTGGCGTCTCCTGATCCGCATGAAGTTCCCATTATATAAAACCACAGTCACATGTGTGAGGCTGGAACTGTGTGACTCAGAATAAGTTACAACATTAAGATCTTACACTCCCATCCTGCGTTCTTCTCCATTGTTGAGTGTCCTTAGGAACGGCTGATACTTCCCGGCTGGCCTCTAACATGATCGTTTGGGTAAACAACCACCTCTTTCTCACTAACACAACTGCTTCTTTTGTCTGTTGTTCAAGAGGAAAACAATAGCAACTGAAGATATTAGACAGATGGAGAAGCACTGGCAACGTCGAAATGGAAACTGAGATCAGCGTTATGCCACAAATAATTTTGTTTGCTAAATACAAGCTGGTTAGGCAAACCACGCTGCAATTAATTCCGTTTATTCAGTGTGCCATGGGTATTGTATTTATGTCGGTCACTATGCACGTATAACGCTGTTATAAAACGTTAATATGACCTTTGTAAGCATAGATGGAATTTGTTCATGCCAGTTACAACAGGTTTCACTTGTGGAATTATTAGAGATTGAAAGGCTGGCATGTACTTGAAGAGTGTGAAGTCTGAGGATGTAGTTAATCTTTGTTAATCCAATGAAAACATAAACAGAGTGAAATAAATCACTCTACTCTTGCCCATAGGGGCATGGCCCATACACCACCAGTTTTGTCCAAGATGCTGCAACTAATACTTCTAAAGATGCCACCCACACATTAGCTGCACCCCGGAACGCAAAGAAAGCCACATTTCACGCCCTTCAATTCCATTTAATACAAGGGTTTATTGGTAACATTGTTTGTTTGCTGAGCACCTGTAATACACACATAGCAATGCTGACATGCAGTGTAAGCAGTGTAACCAAATGTCCCCACAAGGATAGAAAGAGCTGACATTTTTTTTACCTTGCGTGGAAATTCTGTTGGTCCTTCCCACAGGGAAAACTGCTTTTTAACAGAAACTGCAACTTTGTTTTGAAAAACCAAAATAGTCAAAAGATCTCCATTAGGTTACTGAGGTTCAAGTTAGGGTGAAGGCCTATTCACAATGAGTATGATTTTTGCACACGAAAAAAGTGCATGCAATTTAACGTTTTGGTTTTTCAAGAAGTTGCAGTTTTAGTTTAAAAAGGCAATTGACCAGCAAACTGTCCCCACAACATAAAATACGTCAACTCTTTCTGTCCTTGTGGGAACATTTGGTCCTCAAAATTATATACAAACTTGACCGAACACACATGTTAACAGATGTATATACACTGTGTGTTATGTGATGATGATCTGCCATTTCCCTGATTTATCTCTGGCTTTCTATAAAGGAGGTCTATTGCTGACAGCAGTTAGTAAGAAGGATGATCCACCCCAGCAGCGATGGCATGTATTTAACCCTTCTGAAGTAAATAACCCTATGATAGATATACCTGTCAGTCTTTACAGGTCCCTACAAAACACTGGGTATGTTTACATGAAAGAAATAATGACATGACATGAAAAATAGCCATACTTATACTAATATTTGCAGGACTCCGATGATCTGTCATTACTCTTTTATATGAAGTAGCCTGTAGTGAATTAAGCCATTCAACCTGACAGAGCAGTTTTCTCAGCAACACAAGAACTGTTTGTTTATTGAGGTTTGAAGTCGATCAACAGTACAGAAGCCTAGGTTTCACCATTGTACGTGTGGACAGGGCTGACGATACTTTCCAAAAAGTAGGTCCACAACAGATTAGTTGATGCTACGAAATGGTAAGAATTCAGCACCCTGCTCTAACACAATACCCTACAAAAGGCGTTTGGTTTATATAACACTACCAAGTAACGTTAGTTTGAATTACAAGTCCAAATAAGCTGAATGATGGAACTAAATTATATAATTTAGTTAATTATTAGGGTTATTCCTTTATTTGTATATGTTATAACTTTGTGTGCATAAAGCTTGTCGTTACTTGGCAATGCGTCAGTGGGGTGTTATCCCAAATATAGTCTCTGTCATGACCCTTCTCAACCAATCAGATTGTGAGGTCGGGACTAACTGTTGTATGATTTTTAGCAGCATATACTGACACTTTAGATTTGATCATTTCCAACTTTGTGGCAACTGTTTGGGGTCAGGCTCTTTCTTGTTTTGCCATAACAATGTACAAACCAAGGTTTTCTAAAAATGTTTGGCATGGAAGACCAAGCCTGGGCAGCAAAGAGCCCTTCTCATCCAACCTCTTTGGAATTAAACTTACATTTACAGCATTTAGCAGATGTCCTTGTCCAGTCTTGCAGTGACGAATCCAAGCAACTGAGGATTAATTGCCCAACAATGACAGCTTTGGGAGAGCCTGGTCATGAACCCTCAGTCTTCTAGTCAATTTTCATTTACTGTACCCACCAGTGCACTAATTAATTGGAGTGTTCTTCAAATCTTCCAAGAAAAGTAATAGCTATAAATGAGTAGCAATCTCCAAATGACTGTTTGTACTTTGGACATGATGTATGGGCATTTGGGACTATGGTGATTAAGCAGTGAAGGCACTGGACTGTTGACTCTGGAAGGGCATCTGCTAAATGTTGTTGTAAATGGGTGTCCGGTGTCCACCATCCAGTAGGCCAGTTACAGTTGACAGAAGGATTTTGCCTTCAACTCGTGATGCTCTGTATTTTGAAGCTGAATAGATTTTTAAGCTCAATTACCTGTTGTAATGCCCCTAATACAGCACTTTAAGAGCTTTAATGTGTTTTAATGGATGAAGCAGAAGGATTCTGTGCTCTAATGTTTCACCTCTGGGCCGCATTACCTTATTAGATGCTTTCTTTCAACCATTCTGTAGGGATTAAGATGCACTCAACCAGGGTGAAGCATGATTTCATTTTGGATGGTAATTACGGCAAAACACTGCGCTGTTAGCAGAACACTGTAATAAGAATAATAAAAAGAAAGATTTAAATAATTAAATAACCACATTCAGGTTTGCTTTTGAGTTTAGATGAGCAATGATTGTTCATGCTTCTTCAGTGTACACGTATATTTTCTATAAAAGATAAAGAGAAGATTGATTTATATTTTAATGACTTTCTGCATTTGTCTTCTCCAAAATCTTTTTTAATCACCCTCTTGGTCTCTCTCACTTCATGTAATTTCTTTGGTTTTTAATCTTTTTTTATAAATATATCACTGTTGTTTCATTTTTCTTTTTATTATCTGTCACTCATTGTTCTCTTGTTCACTTCCCTCTCTCCTTAATCTTTCTTTCTTTTTTTCTTTCTTTCTTTTTATTTGCCTTTCTACATATTTCACTTATTCTCTGTTTTTTTTTTTCTTTCTATATGGATCTCTGTTATTTTCTTGCTTTGCATCCGTAATTTTCTTCATTTCCCTCTTTGCTCTGTTTCATCCCTTTCTTAATTCCTTCCTTTTCTTTTTTTTTGTTTTACTTGTTTCTTTCATTTCCAATCCTTTATATTTTATTATTTTAATTTCTACATTCCTTCTGTTTGCTTTTCATCGTTATTTCTTTCATTTCCTTCCTCTTTTATTTTTTCTTCTTTCTTTCCTTTCTTACTTCCATTTTTCATTGTATACTTCTGTGTTTCTCATCTCATTCTTTCTTCCTTTCTTTTGTTTCTTATTATTTTTCCTTCAATTCCACTTTCTTTTTATACTACTTTCTGTTGTATATACTTTTCTTTTTTTATTACTTTCTTTTTTCTTTTTTTCTTTCCTTCTGTTATGTATTTTTCATGTCTGTTTATTTTTCATCCTTTACATCTGCATTATTTTGTCTCTTCCATTATTCTAACCTTCCATTTTTGTATTTCCTTCTCATTTCCGTTTTGCATAAATTTTCATTTTCTTTGTATTTTTCTTTAATCCCTTAATTGTAATAACCTAATTTCATTTGTGTTTTTGTTTCTCCCCTTTTCCCTGTTGCTTTTCTCTCTCTTGTTCTCCCTCTTTCTTTAGCTAACCCAGGTCCGAGCACTGAGGCTGAAGTGGTGATGAAGCCTCCTCCTCACGATGCTCCTGTGATCAAACCTGGATCAAGGAGCACTGCTACTCCTCTTCCTCATCCCTCCTTCATCATCCTAATCCTCATTCTGACACTACAGTGGATCTTAAAATGAGAGAAGGCATACAGACACAAATGGGAGAAAAAGAAAACGAAACACACAGGAACTTTTGAACTTTGTGTCTAGCTCTGTCGTCTTCCAACACTGCTGCCATTTTCTTATGGCAGTGAAGGCTTATGAATACTTAAAACATGCTTAATTTTACACACATGCACATGAATCATCGAGTTAATAGCCATAACTGTGATTAATCATATTACATGTCGATATAAAAAAAAGCACCGTCAGCCAGTCACTCATATACAGTGCATGGCAGAAACACTGAAAAAACTTATTGACAGACAAAAATGGATTTTCCATATCTACTGTCTAACTAGCAGAGAATGATACTGAGAATAGACAAGTTTGAAAGTATTATTTCTGGAAAGATGAACTGAAAAATGAATATGTAAAATATGGTTTGTTTGCTAATTTTTATAGTGAAGAGAATTTTAAAATAAAACACTAAAGATCACATTTTATAACCACATCAGTACATGTAACTAATTTCAGTACACGTGCAACCCGCATGGGTACACTGCATAGTATAGACGTATGTGTACACCAATTCTAACAATGTCAGCCTCATCAATACCTGTCAACTGCGTAAAATCCACCTGTGCAAAGTCTATAGACAAACATTGGCAGAACATTGGGTCATACCGAGAAGCTAACAGAATGCCAACTTTGAAGTAAACTCATCAAATTCCTGCCTGATTACAGTACTGTCCACCAAGTGCTGTTAGTGTGAAGTGTAAACCTCTAGCATTAGCAACACCTGTGTGACATGGGGTCACAGAGTCACACAGGACCACAGAATACTGAGACATGAAGCTGTCCTTGGTTGCAAAACTCACTACAGAGTTCCAAACTGCCTCTGGAAGCAATGTTTAAAATATTTTGTGAAGAGAAGAAGCCAATGTCAAGAAGCCATATGCAAGCCTATGATGTCCAGTGCACCATTATGGGAGAAAGGAGAAATCCGTTCTGTCTAATAATGAATCACACGACCATATGCCCATGTGCTCGATTGGATAGTGCCAGCTGGGGTGCTTTTTCCTATTTTGGCTTATAAGTGCCTCCATGTACAAAGCGAGATCCAAAAAGGGATGGTTTTGTGAGTTTAGTGTAGAAGGACTGGGCGACCTTCACAGAACCCTGACCTCCACTCATCCTTTGGGATGAATTGGGAAACCACGTTTGAGCAGACCTCATCAATGCTCTTGTGGCTGAAGGAAACTAATAGTCTAATGGAAATCCTGTCCATAGAAGTAGAGGCTGTGGGAAGTGAAGCAACAGGTAATGTTTGGGTGTCCACAAACTTTTGGGAGCAGTGGAACTACAGTCTTTCCTTTTATGGCATAGATGTAAAAATGTACAAAGCCTCCATGTACAAAGCAAGATCCAAAAACTGATGGTTTTGTGAGTTTAGTGTGGAAGGACTTGGCGACCTTTGCAGAGCCCTGACCTCGACTCCATCCAACACCTTTGGGATCAATTGGGAAACCAAGTGTGAGCAGACCTCATCACACCAGACCTCACTAACGCTCTTGTGGCTGAAGGAATCTAACAAATAGTCTAATGGAAATCTTATACAAAAAAAGTGGAGGTTGTGGGAAGTGGCGCAACAGAGAAGGTGGAAAGGTGGGGCGATGTTTGGGTGTCCACAAACTTTTGGAAGTAGTGGAACTATAGTCTTTATTCTAAATTCTCTTGAAATCACACCTTTGTTCGAATGCAACACAGTCATTTCATTACCTACATAATTGTTATAGAGAGAGCAAGGGACAGGAAAACCCAAAAGGGGACAGTGGTTAAAGTTTAGCCTCTTATGTCATATGGATCCTATATCTCTGCCAATTAACTTCAAGCAATGCACATGTCGAGGTACCAAATATTTTCACCATCTGCAGTGCACTTCTGTGTAGGAATATGAGTAATGTTTTCATGCTCCATGCTGAGGTGACATATTTTAGAGTTTGACGTCTGCAGTTGTTAGAACATTAGCCAAGTTGCCGTCCATCCGGAACGTGAATGAATATTAAGAATAATCACTGTATTGCAACACGTTATATCAGTTTAAAATCCAAGTTTTCCCCTTCAAATGATGGTGAAACCTTTCATTGCTCAGTACAACGCAATGTTTTCAGGGCATAAGAATCATTCTCCACATTTTGCCAATGGGTTGGATAGACACATGGCTAGTGTTCTAAAGTTACATAACCAACAGAGAAAACAGCTTCTTTTGTTATACTTTCTTTCTAATTTTAATTCTACAACTTACTTCCACGTAGCATGTAGAAGGTTGATGGTAAGAATGAATGAAAAGACTCGTGCTTGTTTTTCTTCTTAACAACTTGCATCAAATGCACAACGAACATTTAGCATAGCGTATGTATAAATGTATATATTTGAAGTCTTTCACTGTTGGTTAATGTGTATTGCTTTTTTTTGTTTTGTTTTATATTGTAAAAAGTGAGAGTGAGGGAGAATGAATCATTGGTAAGTTTTTTAGTGGTCTGGACAATTTGGTTTGGATCAGAATGCTTCATCATTAAAGAAAATATATCAAATCAGTAAAATCTTCTGTCTACACATAAACTGAGTTTTTGTTTTTGATTGTAACTCCATGTGACTTTACAAAGACCCAGGGTTTAATATAATTGTAATTACTTGATAACCAAATAACTTGATAACCAAAACAAAAAAACTGGACATGTTGATATAATCAGATTCATTTAACACTAGGATAGCTGACTTTTTAGAGTCTGAGGACATACCCCTTCCTTCTGCCAAATCATTAGAGGGGCATCAGTCCCCTTTTAGTGATTCTAGCCTGCAGCTACACTTTTACATTATCTTCTAATATCTAAGACCAATCCCAAATTGAGCAAGCCTAGGGTGACAGTGGCGAGGAAAAACTCCCTAAAGATTATAAGGAAGAAACCTTGGGAGGACCAAGGCTCAAAAACGGACCCAACCTCCTTGGGTGGCTTAGATGACAAATGTAAGAATTAACCTAATTGATTTAGTGAAATAAGTGAGTAGTATTAGTTCAAAAAACAGAAACTAAGTAAATATTACCAGATAAATAAAATATGCATATCTGCATTTTTAGTCCGATACACAGTCACTTTAGCATCTAGCATGCTCAAAAAGTCCTTGGTGGCATGTCGTCCCTAGCCAGCCAGAGGAGGTAGAGAATTACTGCCCTCTGGCATGGCCTGGATATGGTGAGGCTGGAGCTGATGATGGAAACGACTTGAGTGGAGCTGAAGCGGAGGAATATGTTGGTGTGTGAGGCTGGAACTGGTAAAGCAACACAAGCTCGGAGAGAAAAGAGAAAATGTAGTAAGTTATTAATTAAGAGCACAGTCTATTCACAACTGATGCCATGTATTCAGGGTACATGCAAGCACTGACTGATTACTGCCATACCAATATTACAATATAAGGGAAAACTAAAGCAATTGTGCAGGTAATGTCTGCAGTACCGTATTTTTCGGACAATAAGGCGCACTTAAAATCCTTTAATTTTCTCAAAAATCGACAGTGCGCCTTACAATGCGGTGCGTCTAATATATGAATTAATTCTGGTTGTGCTTTCTGACCTAGAACCGATTGTAGATGGTACACGGCACTCATAAATCTGTCAAAATGTTTTAGCACGGCCTTGGTAAGTTACGAAGCTTACGGCAACCGTAGTGTGCAGCATAGCGGAGTAATACGGTATGTGCTTCAGCATTAGGGTACGTGGTTTCATTCATTTATTTTCGAAGCGGATTTCAAACTCAGCGCCATCAGTCATGCAGTACAACATGGACATAGAGCAGCTGTGAGAGAATTCAGCATTAACGAATCAATGGTACGGAAGTGGAGGAAGCAAGAAGACGCCCTGCGCCAGGTAAAGACCAAACTGAGCTTCCGACGGAACTTAAGAGTTTTGTTTCATTTCATGCGCCTTATAACCCGGTGCGCTTTATGGTCCGGAAAATACGGTAGTTTTGGTCCTTTTCTGCTTGCACTGGCTGCATAACATGGTTATCAAAACCATCCTGGGCATATAAATTTCCCATTTAAATATTATTAGTGATTAGTAAAGCACCTACACCATGCCAACTAACTGTCTAATATATTTAATTCACTGTATACACCAATAAATACTATTGATTTGGGATCCTAGTAGGGCTTAGAGTTTACACACTGAGCTCTATTACCTTACTCCCAAGTGACTCGTTCTTACGTCTTACTGTTTACATTTACAGCATTTAGCAGGCGCCCTTATCCAGAACGACTTACAATTGATACAGTCTTACAATCCAAGCAATTGTGGGTTAAGGGTCTTGCTCAAGGACCCAACAGTGGCAGCTTGGCAGAGGTGGGATATGAATCCTGGACCTTCTGGTCCATAGTCCAGTACCTTAACTGCTAGGCTACCACAGTCCCACAAAATAGGCCTACTGTTTGCTTCTCAGAGCGTGTTGTCAAGATATCAGTTAAGCTTAGTTGAAATGTTCAGGTCAGAATGACAATTATTATTGCAGTTATTATTTCAGAAAATTATTGTTATTCAAATATTTCAGTGCTCTAACAATGTACTCAGGCCTATACAAAAGCCTTATCTGAATTAAATTGTTTGCAAGGTGGAAAGAGTGATGAATCTGGATCCTCATTATAAAGGTTATTTCTACACTTTCACTGATGCAATATTTCAAATCGATCTTAACATTTCAGCTGTTGTTTGGTGTTTTGTCTTTTTTAGGGCAGACAACTGCTTTCTGCATTATTGATATACACCGATCAGCTAAAACATTAAAACCACCTGGTGCGTAACAATGTGTTGGTAGGTGTTACGCAACAAATAATGCCTACGTAAATGCCTGGACCCAGGGTTTTCGAGCAGAACATTACCCAGAACATCCCACACCCTCCACCAGTTTGCCGTCTTCCCACAGGGCGTCCTGGTGCCATCACTTCACAGGGAGTTTTTCCTTGCCACTGTCGCCCTAGGCTTGCTCAATTTGGGATTGGATGTAGTTATTAGGAGATAATCTAAACTTGTAAAGTTGCTTTGAGACAATGCTCCATTGTAAAAAGCGCTATATAAATAAATCTGACTTGACTTCTTCTACTGTCACTTCACATGAGGTAAAAGAAAACAGGACTCATCAAACCACATGATGTTATTCCAAGACCCAATTCTGACACTTGCTTCTGACACAAATTGTCTTTTGATGGTGGACAGTGGTTAGCATGCTGAGCACTTGGATCGGGAGCCCCATACTAAGGAGGGGGCACTGCACTGAGTGCTGTGACACTGTCCTCCTGTAACCACCATAAAACATTTCTGTGACTTGTACCACTTTAACTCTTCGATCCATTGGGACCAGACAGGATATGGTTCATTGCTCTCGCACATCGATAAGCCTTGAGGCCAACACCCTGTCACCAGTTCATGGTTTGTCCCTCCTCGGACCACTATCGGTCATATATATGTACGTGTGCGTGTGTGCTGTTGTAATGAGACAACCAACATTATTTGTTATTCGGGCTGTGTGTGTGGTTTTAATGGTTTAACTGAAGAGTGCATGTTTGTGTCTGTCTGTCTGTCTGTCTGTCTGAAGAAGAGAGGCGGGAATGTCTAGCTCTGCTCTGCCCTGCCCTGTGTGTCTCCTTATGGACTGAGGTGGAAAATCAGGGAAAACATGGAATGGAAATTTTAAGCATAATTGTCTGTTGCTGGTTCCTCCTTTAAGTTTGGTGTGTGTGTGTGTGTGTGTGTGTGTGTGTGTGTGTGTGTGTGTGTGTGTGTGTGGACAGGGTTATATTGCAGAGGGAGTGTATATCACATTCAGTCTTGTGCTGATGGGTCAGTCTGCATGCCTCTGCAGGGCGCACACACATACAGTGAAGCTCAGATAGCAACCTTTGGAGCCGTTGCCACAGCCACCAAGTCGAGGCTGTTCTCCAATATAGAACAGAGAGTGAGAGCAGAAAAAGAACGGGACTGGAAATAACAAGTGAAATATATAAAGTCGGGTACTAATGAAGGACTTATAATACAAAATATACACACATTGAGTCCACAGTGTCACATTTTTATCTTGGCCTTTTAATCTGGTAAAAGTAAAAATGGGCAATAAATGCAACAAATACAAATATAATGTACACACCATGAATATGAACACAGCATGAATGACACTCACTGGTTTGCAAATAAGATTATTTTAATTACATTACTGTGCAAATTATTTTATGTCACCATTAGTTTTGTTCTTTTTGCAACCGTTTAATGACCACATATAACATATTGTTGACGATTGGATCTGAATCTGCTTTGTGAGCTTTAGCATATCTTAGCCTTTTTCACCCTGTTATCAGTCTGAAAGAAAAAAGTGGTTTCTTGGCTGGTACCCTTCCAAAAAGACCATTCCTGATCAAGCTTCTTCAGACTGTAGAAGGGTCAACTTGGCATCTCAATGAAGCTGCCAGATGCTGCTATTGCTCAAGTGTAAGGGGAGGTCACAATACCTGCCACTGTAACCTGCAGAAGTCATTTTTTCCCTCAGTTTTTAATATGGCAAAAATCCTTTTTTTACGGTTGTATTCTAATAAAGAAACTGAGAAATAACTATATATGGCCATTTTCTAATCTAATGGTAGCCTAAGACTTCATAAGCCAGCAATCATTGTTTCATGAAGTGTTTGAATTGCAAAGCAAATAAGGTTTGACACAGATGCAGTGGTATATTGTTCATTTTGTATCTTTACTTGACTATATTTGTGCAATTCACCAATAACACTCCGGAACTCTAGAGGTCACTGTCACCAGAGTTTTGAACTTTTATTTAGTAACTTGGACTCACACTTGGCAATCATTACATTGAAGCACTCTCTGAATCGTCTCACATTTTGCTGTATAAAGTAAGTTTACTGTAGTGTAGGCTCCAATATACAATGTATTAATTTTGTTTTTAAAAAGTGCTACTATTTCAGGTTAATGAGCTTTATAGCTCATGAAATCCAAAAAGGAGTTTATAGGCTGTGAAAAAACATGAAATGAAAGGTCTTTCCTTGGAAGTTCCACATCACATATGAGAAAATTTTAACTTTTGAATGTTAAAGCTGCCTTTTTACAGTATGTGAGTTTAGTATAATCATGTTTATTACTTGGATACACATGCACATAACCGTCAAATGAATAGCAGTTTCTTGGGCCAAAAGTCTGTGAACACAAGTGAAAATATTTTTCATTACAATGTACATAAGTGACAACAATTTGAGTGAAAGGTTAATTAAAAAAAAATGCATCAGGTTCAGTATTTGGCATGTTCCCCTGTTTACTGTCATGACTGGCGTGGACACCACAGGTTTGTGTGAAATTTGGTGATCCATGTTCCCATTATGATTTCACAATATTCCAAATAGCGTCCTTTGATGTTATTGAATGCCTGGCTTTTTTGTCTTCAAGAGTCCACATAAATGCCTTCTGGGGTTTAGGCCAGGTGACTGTGGAGGAAAGTCCATGATAGATTTACTCAGAATGTTATACTGGTTATATGCTTTGCAAGACTGACACCTTTTTACTATTGGTCTCAGTCTTTTGGCTCCCTTTTTAGTTTAAACAGAAAGTAAGCACTTGCAAATGATGCTTACTAGAGTGAAAAATCGAGAAGCAACATCTCCAAAAATTAAATATAGACAGGAAAATAAAATAAAAGCAATCCTGCTAAAACATGAAAGGTCAGTATGTGTTGTGATTTTGAGATTGATATGCTGGACAACCAGCAAGACCAGCACTAAGCGGCATAAACCAACATGGAACTTGCTGGTTGACCGGCATACCCGTTGGTCCATTGGTCACACTGTAACCATAAATACATCAAAAATAAACTAAAAAGAGCATGAATTGTTGGCCATTCACTTCCAAGGTTTTTCTGTGGAATAAGCGAATTAAATGTTTTTATTTCTTGTAAATATATAAGCATTTATAGACAGACACTCTTTTTATCTGGTAAAAATAATAATGCTCAATAAATGCAGCAAATATGTTAAGGCACACACCACACCACTGTGAACACTGCATATATAACACTGGCTGGTTTGTAAATAAGATTTTTTGAATTACAGTACTGTGCAAAAGTCTTAGACCGTCAATTGATTTGTTATTTTAGCCAAGGTATAATTACCAGTTATAATAATTGTTGATGAATGGACCTAAAAATGTCAAATTTGGATTTATCACTCCATAATAAGTACTCTTCCACTAAACTTAATTCCAATCTTTGTGAGCTTTAGCATATTTTAGGCTTTTCGCCCTTTCCCCTTCTGAAAAAATTGGTTCCTTGGCTGGTATCCTTCCAAAAAGACCATTCAAGCTTCTTCGGACTCTAAGAGGGTCAACTTGGCATCTTGATGAAGCTGCCAGATGCTGCTGTAGCTCAAGTTTAAGGGTCACTTGCCACTGTAGCCTATAGAAGCTGTTTTTTTCCCATTTTTTAAAAGTGCATACACATTTCCTGTATGTTATGGTTGTGTTCTAATAAAGAGAATGAGAAAGAATTAAATATGGTCATTATGTAATTTAACAGTGGCCTAGGACTTTTGCACAGCATTGTATAAACACTGTTTATGTTTTTCCTCATTTGTTATGATTGAGGGTTGGAGGTTAGGGTTAGTATAATCCACAATGAGAATCTGCACCAAGAAACCATATACAGTATATTTGTGAAAGACACTGTAGTTTGTCAAAGTTGCACAAATGCTGGGAATTGTCCCTAGTGAAATATGTTCTAATTAGAGCTGTGACCAGGCTGAAATCCACTGTGGTGCAATAACTCTGTTTCCTCAACCTCACTCGCTCTTTTCACACAGCTTGGAATGTAAGGGCACTGCTGAGGGTCTTAGTCAAACTCTTCCAAATGTGTAGGAACGACTGATGAAAAACATGCTGTGAACAAGCCCTGGGTTAAACCTGAATTACAAAAGCCACTGATGAAGACACTCACTCTTCAATACCAGCAGTGAGCCAGGGATTATTGACCAATATGAGTGTCTGACCTCAGAATGAGAGTCTTGTTCCAGAATCTAGTGAAAAGCTTTCTCAAAAAAAATGGAAGACAAATTTGGCAGTTATTCGAAGACTAGTAGTGGATAATTACTTTGAAATGATCCTGATCAAGGTTATGCGGGGGTATTTTGAGCCTAACCCTGAATACACTGGGTACAGAACGAGGTACATCCTGGATATCCAGTCCAACACTGGCTTCTGTAAACTTACCACCTGACCTTCACACTGATTTGAACCTAGACCCTTGGGAACTGCATTCTCCAGCAGCTGGCTCTTACCGAAGAGCCAACAGAGCTGCTAGATGGCTAATTATTGTCATTCAACATTAAACAAGGCAGCTGGTCTTTTCTATCTGGTTCAAATAACTCACATCACCTTGCAAGCTCATTAAATAGATTTCCACTTCCCAAGGCGTTATGATATCATGGAAGTGATCCATCAGCTAACCAGATCAATAACCACAGCATTGTCATGGTTAATCTGCTCTGAGGGAGGCCAAGGAGATGAGAAAAATTTGGGTCTTAACAATAGAAATAATATTTTAGGACTGCATTAAAGTAATGACAGTTACAATTCCACTTGACTTTTCTGATTTTTTTTGGTCAGACAATAAGACATTACTATATATTATTTTTAATAATATTTTAAATGTTTGAATAGTGGAGCTAGTATGCTGAAAGAAACACGAACTGCATTCCCCTTGCGTCGGCCATGCACAGTCATGCCTGCTCAGAGACCCACACCAGTACGAGTCAACCCAAAATTCTTTATTTACACGATGCACTAATCCCATCTAGATACTACCTTTTTATCTGTAAAACTCTTTAACAGTCTCTCTTACAGCTGTCACTCCTCGTCGTTTCTCCTGTGTCTGTGAAAGCTGAGTGCTTGCTGGCGGGTGAACAGGTAGCTCCATCTTCCTTATTCCACAGTATGTAACTGTAACATGATTTATAAATAATATTAATAGTAATTTCAGCCAAATCTAACCACCAGGAGTAAATGCATCACACTGTTAAAAACAAACTATGCCTATGGTTACTGTTAATGTTTGCTAAAGCAAAACTGGCTAGCTTCAAGGAATCTGGCACCTAATGTACCCTAATGGTCATTGCACCTAATGTACCAGGTAATCCAGTAGCAATGCTGTGTGTGTGTGTGTTGTGTGTGTGTGAAATCATTTTAATGAAATGAAGAAGTCACTTATTAGCCTGTCCATAACTAATAATATTTAATGGCTTATGATAATTATTAGGGCTGTGCTAAAAATGGATACAAATCATATATCATAAATGAATCATAAAAGAATATATCATGGTATTTATTTTTGTGATATACTAAGTTGAATTTCAGCTCAAACATATAGATTTTTTTTTAAGGAGGAAAAACACGTTTTAAATGGGTTGTATACTACAATCTCCGCTCCTGTAGATGTGGCAGTACAGTGTTTTGACTCAATTTGTCAGCTGGATTATCGATGTGATGTATTAAGACGACTCAGATTGTACACCGTAACTTGTATTTCAGCTGGTTTTATATTTTCAGTGAATTATGCGAAATATCGCAATATGCATTGTGTCGTGACCCATGTATTGTGTATCATATTGTCTTTTCCAATACCCACCCATAATAATTATTAAGAGATAATTTTCACTCATGACTCCTCTACCAGGTCATCTTTTCTTCTTATTCATCCTTTTTTGTGGTTAAACTGCTGCTTGTAAAACAGTGTAGAATGCTGACTGTTCGTCTTAGTGAAGCAATATTTGTAAGAAGCCTGCTGAGCATGAGCATTTTTACATGATTTCATATGAATTTAACTTTTAACCTTTCCTCCTTAGCTTTCAGTATGACTTTTCAGAATAGGCTTGGGTAAAATCTTATAAATGTACAGCTATGGGACTGCAGTTTTTCTGAATGAACGAAGACGGTGGTGATTTTACAGTATTCTTCATGTTTTGAAGTACCTGTTAAAATGATTGTATTTTAGTCCAGGAATGTGGGCGGCACGGTGGCTCTGTCGATGGTCTGAGTCCTTTCTTTGTGGAGTCTGCATGTCCTCCCCGTGTCCATGTGGGTTTACTCTGGGTACTCTGGTTTCCTCCCACAGTCCAACGACATGCGTGTTAGGTTAATTGGTGTTTCTAAAGGGCTCTTAGTTTGTGAGTGAGTGTAAGTGTATGTGCCCTTTGATAGATTGGTGCCCTGTCTAGGGTTGTTCCTGCCTTGCGCCCTGTGTCGCTGGATGGGCACCGGATCTCCCGCAACCCTGTCCAGGATCAGGTGGATAAGAAAGTGAATGAATGAATGTCCAAGAAGGAATCCAGGAATGTGCTAAAATGACCTAGGATTGTATTTACATATTTACTCTTAATTAAAAAGTCAAATTAAAACGCAGTATGCTTGCATTTGCAATTTGGAAATATGCCTCTCATGAGTTCTCATTCTATTCCAAACTAGCAGGCTGGCAAGCAAGTACATGCGAGTGGGATTTGAGTATCCAACTCCAACTCTGCTAACTCTGAAAGATATATTCTAGTTAGCAGGCAGTACAGCCAAACATACATTTTACATTCATCACATTTGGCAGAACAAAAAAGGTGCATGATTATAAGCTTATATTCCAAAATGGTATACAGTTCTACCGTAGGGATCCTCATAATTAATATTTGTTTAAAATATTTATATTTAAATTACAGTTAAGTAAGTAATTAACCTTAGATATTTGCAAGAGTATTTAAGCTCAGAGCATTAACTGAGATTTAGTTTTAGTTGAGAGGTTTAGATTCATGAAAAACCCCAGAACATGAAAAGTTCTAATCCTTATGTAGCAAACACTCCAGGCTATGTTAGAGGGACCAAATTACTTTCTTCCTGAGTTCCTTATCACTGTGTTTTTGCTGGAGTGATGCAACTTGCTCCAACTTGCTCCTCATTTGGGGGGCTGTGTTTGGGGGGTTAGGCTTATTGTCACAGGGCACTGGTACCTGCCTTATTAGAACTGCCGCTAACTGCAACAGACAAGGAAGTGAAACTGCATCACTGTCCAGTAATCCCACATGCTGAGTACTTAGATTTTATTGTTTTTAAGTAAATGTGTGAGACTGAAAATCAGTCTGTTATCTTTAAGAAGGGTTAAACATATTCATTAGATAACTCATTTTAATTTTTGTATAGTATAATTCTTACATATATCACCTAAGCCACCCAAGGATGATGGGTCCTATTTAGTCTTGATCCTCCCAAGGTTTCTTCCTTATAATGTTTAAGTAGTTTTTTCTTGCTTCTGTCGCCTTACGTTTGCTCAATTTGGGACTGGCCTTAGGTAATAGTAGATAACAGAAAATTGTAATGCTGCTTTGAGACAGTGCTCCATTGGAAAAACCGCTATAGAAATAAATCTTAATTGATTTTGACATTACACTGTATGTTTTGCAACAATGTTATGCAATTCTTTACCAAACAGGACAAGCATTAGAATCCAAAAGTTGGAGCAACTACCAAAACCTGTTTAGCAGTAATGCAGACATGTATTAAGGTGCTAGACTATTGACCTGGGGGACCAGGGTTCGTGTCCCAGCACTGCAAATTGCTACTGTTGAGCCCTTGAACCAGACTGTTACCCTACAATTTCACAGTGACCCTCACCAGGAAGAAAGGAAGCTAAGACTGAGACTTTTGTGTTAACTTGGAGAAATATTCCTGGATTTATTAATATCCAAATGCATGTTGCAGTGATTTTGTACTGTTATATATAACTACCGTATTTTCCGGGCTATAAAGCGCACCGGGTTATAAGGTGCGATATCAACGATCGACTGCTAACGGGTATATTTTCATACATAAAGCGCACCGGGTTATAAGGCGCATGAAATGAAACAAAACTCTTAAGTTCCGTCGGAAGCTCAGTTTGGTCTTTACCTGGTGCAGGGCATCTTCTTGCTTCCTCCACTTCTGTATCATTGATTCGTTAACGTTGAATTCTCTCACAGCTGCTCTATGTCCGTGTTGTACTGCGTGACTGATAGCGTTGTGTTTGAAATCCGCTTCAAAAATGAATGAATGAAAGCACACATCGTAATGCTGAAGCACATACCGTATTACCCCGCTATGCTGCGCACTACGGTTACCGTGAGCTTCGTAACCTACCAAGGCCGTGCTAAAACATTTTGACAGATTTATGAGCGCCGTGTACCATCTACAATCGGTTGTAGGTCAGAAGGCTCAACCAGAATTAATTCACACATTAGACGCACCGCATTTTAAGGCACACTGTCAATTTTTGAGAAAATTAAAGGATTTTAAATGTGCCTTATGGTCCGAAAAATACGTTAGTAATATAACTAGTACTCAACAATGACCATATACAATATAACATATTCAAACTCGGATTTGTCACTCCATAATGCTCTTTTCCACTGATCTTCATTCGAATCATCGTGAGCTTTCACATATCTTACAATTTTCATCCTGTTCATCTTCCTTAAACGTAGTTTCTTGGCTGCTACCCTTCCAAAAAGTTCATTCCTGATCAAGCTTCTTGGGCTGTAGAAGGGTCAATTTGATCAACTATTGCTTAAATGTAAGGGAAGGTCACACTAAATACTTGCCACTGTAGCCATTGGAAGCTATTGTTTTCTTATTACTTTTTCATTTTTAATACTGCACACAATTGTATGCATTTTCTGATGGTGTTCTAATAAGGAAACCGAGAAATAATTATACAGTATATGATCATTATACCATTGCTCAAACAATAGTATATCTAATCTAATAGTGGTCTAAGACTTTTGCTCAGTACTGTACTTGCTAGCTGTTGTGAGTTATGTTTTAAAATATTGCTAAAATGCTCACGACCAAGACAGTTACTAGAAAAACATTTTTCAAAGCAAATTTGGGACATGAAAATATGTCAAAACAATATAATACAACATGAAACCTGACTATATTTTTTACTAGATATGCGAATGTGTTGCAATATATGAAAAAAAGGTTTTTGGGAAACAGCCATACAAATCCAATATTCATAAATGTTTTCAGCTATGAGCCAGTCTCAGTTTCAGGTAAAGAATCTGGGGAAAAAATTACTGTGCTGATGGCTGTTACTGTGTTAGTAATGGCATCAAATAACATTAAAAGGCCACTAATCACTTCATATTTGACTGGCTTATGTCATCGTAACAACTGAAAACATTAAAGCATTAGCGGGGTGAACAAGCCGAAATAAACAGACGGCAGCAATGCAGAGTGTCCACCCACCGGGTAATAAGACTGGATCCCAGTGGAATGTGCCCATATTCTGGACTTTATTAAATAAAAATAGAGGAAAGGAGGATGCAGCCCCAGCAGCACAGTGGCCCGAAATGTCGCCAAACAATAAATCCTAGTGTAAGACTGGAGGATTCATTTCATCAGTCTTGTTTATTCTTAGTCCTGTGATTTTCAGTAAGCTCGCTTTCTTTATTTTACCTTTTCAAAAGTCTTCGTTCCTTTGTTTCCTCCATGATCTGATTAAACAAAATAGATGATACTCAGATGAGTATTTGATGAAAGATTTCTATCATAATCACCTACATCTGCTCTTTAAACAATTTGAGTACTTTTTGTTGGTTAAAAAAGCCATGCTTTTATTAAGTTGTTTGCATTTGTGAAGTACCTTGGATTAAAAGCATATTTGCAGAGTTTTGTTTAGCTAATACAAGCCACCCCTGAATGCATAACTTGGAACTGACTTTTAAAACAAAGAAAAAGGATTTAACGGCTAAGGAAACCCATAACCAGAATAAAGCTTAATAAAATTGGCATGTCCAAAACATTTGGCTGAAGATGACAAAATAAATGTAGAATACAAATAACAGTAAACACTTGGGAATTGTGATAATGAATAAATAGAGAAATGGAGTTGTGACATGTGGAAGTGAATGGATGGCCATAATGGTCAAAACATTTCCATCTAGAAAGGTGAAGTCAGAACGTTTGCCATTGTTAGCCTAGTTAGCCAGGGGACATTTGTAATAAGGAATGTGGTAAGATTTAAAAAAATTTGTTTGTTTGTTTTAGGACTATCTACAATAGTTTACTCTGGACTGTCTAGCATTGTCCTACATCATGGGTTTTGTCACAGTCATTTCCTAATGACATTTTTGTCGACCATCTGTTGCAAGTGTCTCCTCTATCCAGATTTGCAGTGTGTATGCATGCTTGTGTGGGTGAGTTGCCTGTTGTGACTCTGATTAATCAAGGCAATTTTTTGTTCACACATCTCACAAAACTCTGTTAATAAAAAGTCACTTCAAGCAATTATGTGTTTAATGTGTAGGATGTGAGGTTCAGTTTCTCTGCTATTTTTGAATAGATGGTGTGAAACCTTTGCTCATTCAGTTTGCTCATGCATCAGAATTCATAACCGTCACAAAAGTATATATTTAAATTAAGATTAGTCGTCATCTGGGATTGTCACTATGTGTGATGTGTGCGTGTGTGGGTGAACGTGCGTCTGTATGATTAATTACTTTCAATGTAATCATTTTCTTGCCTTGGGTATTTTAGAAGCAGTGAGATTTCCTTTGCTTGTATGAGAATCCCAGTACATGAGGGTTGAATTTTGAAATTTTGGATCATGGTTTGGTATCATGCTGGCTCACAGAGCTTATATTTGAATTTCTTTTGCTAGTTTTATATAATGGTTAAGTTTTCCAGACCCCAGGAAGTCTGATACTCGGGGAGTACTCGCAATATGTCCAGTTGCCTCGTACCATGCCAGAGCACGATTGTCCCACTTACCCACTCGCTGGCTGGCCTGTGGCCCGTTCTGGACGCTTCCAAGGTTCTGTCTGTGTTGTACAGTACGTTTCCATTGTCTGCCAGGTTCTGTCCCATTCCAGGGTTGAGTACTAGTTGTGTGTGTTCTTAGATTCCACCTCGCCAGTGTACCGTATTTTTCGGACCATAAGGCGCACTTAAAATCCTTTAATTTTCTCAAAAATCGACAGTGCGCCTTAAAATGCGGTGCGTCTAATGTATGAATTAATTCTGGTTATGCTTTCTGACGTAGAACCGATTGTAGACGGTACACGGCGCTCATAAATCTGTCAAAATGTTTTAGCACGGCCTTGGTAAGTTGCGAAGCTTACGGCCACCGTAGTGCGCAGCATCGCGGAGTAATACGGTATGTGCTTCAGCATTAGGGTACGTGCATTCATTCATTTATTTTCGAAGCGGATTTCAAACTCAGCGCGATCGGTCACGCAGTACAACATGGACATAGAGCAGCTGTGAGAGAATTCAACATTAACGAATCAATGGTACGGAAGTGGAGGAAGCAAGAAGACGCCCTGCGCCAGGTAAAGACCAAACTGAGCTTCCGACGGAACTTAAGAGTTTTGTTTCATTTCATGTGTCTTATAACCCGGTGCGCTTTATGTATGAAAATAGATCCGTTAGCAGTCGATCGTTGATATCGCGCCTTATAACCCGGTGCGCTTTATAGCCCGAAAAATACGGTAAGTAAATTATGTATGATCATGCAGTGCAAAAATGTATGATGCTAGGTACAAAAGCTAACAAATTATTCATTAACATTAGCATCTGATATTCCCTGATTAACTAGTGTTGCCAGATGTCTGATTTGGACCACAAAGAACAGTTCAGTCTGAACCGACTAGGCTTTAAATGAAATACTTTCAGTGTTTTAAAAAAAACACGTACACACAGACAACTGAATGAACCCAACAGAAAGCATATTTAATGACTCATTGATCAGTCTTTCAAACTAGAACTCTTCTTTCTTCAACCTTTTTTCACAGACACTGACTCATGCTTGCGATTTGAGTAATTTATACATTTAGTAAATCAGTTCTTGTTTAAAGCTCAAAACATGTCTGTAAGCACACTGGTGACATGACGCATTAGCCCTACATCAAAATCTGTGCTACTGTTACTGTATATGATCAATATGTATCAGGAGATCTAAACGTAATTGCCTATTTTCTCACACACACACACCATGTGTACAACTTAACGTCTGAAGACCTCACACATGGCTGAGTCTGTGATTGACACAGGCTTTACGGAATCTGCGTCATCGGGATTACAAACCATTAATAATGCAATATGTTATATAAGCACAGTCTTTTAAGCACAAACACTGTGGATGGGCCATTCTGCAGAATTACTTTGAACTCCAGCTCCATCGTGAGATATCTATTTTAAAACAATAAATTTTTCCGATTTTTACATATGTACAGTTATTCATATATTCACAAGATTATAGATCTGTTTAAACCCAAGTCAATAATTGAAATAGTAATAAGCTAAATATATGAATAATTATCATTTATAGAATACTTGCTATTGTGGGACAGTTCATTCCAAAAAATGTTTTCATAACAGTACAAAATCACTGCAACATGCATTTAGATATTAATAAATCTAGGAATATTTCTCCAAGTTAACACAAAAGTCTCAGTCTCAGCTTCCTCTCTTGCTGGTGAGGGTTACTGTGAAATTGTAGGGTAACAGTCTAGTTCAAGGTCTCAACAGTAGCAATTTGGCAGTGCTGGGACACGAACCCTGGTCCTCCAGGTCAATAGTCTAGCACCTTAATACATGTCTGCATTACTGCTAAACAGGTTCAAGTTTTGGATTCTAATGCTTGTCCTGTTAGGAATATTTAATCTGAACCTTTTTCCCTATTTACATAGACTAATAAGCCAATACTTTGAAAAACATCTTGTTTGGTCCTGGGGAAACTTGTGTTTCTTTTCCACAGATATGACTTTGTCACGCTAATTTACAGCACAACTAAAACTGATTCTTTCCAGGTTAGGAACGTCTGACATGCTAAATCTCAGTGCATACTGCAAAAGGCAGGGAAACTCATAATTTTTCTGTCTGGACCACAGGGAAAGATGGCAGCTTATAAATATATTTGACAGCCATATTATTAACATGAAAGAGTGCACACAGATCACGAAATAGCCATCCAGGCATTTTAATTTTAGGACTGATCTTAACAATTGTTAGTAACTTTGCTGCTGACATTTTTCATCTGTAGAATGCTCCAGATTAATCCTTTCTGCTGTTTACTCAGTGATTTACACTGAATCTCTCTTTTTAATCAGTAGATTATGTGTGCCCTGGATTTAATTCAGGCCATTCTCTAAGCCACTGACATTCACCGAGTTGCCAGGTTATTATGTGTACAAATCTAGTCAGTAATTGGCTGCCAGTTCAATGTAGAAGTATATGAGTCAGGATTTCTTCTTTAATGCAACTCAAATCACCACACTGAAGGATATCTGATTTTCCTACATATAGAAGATTGCAAGGGCTAGACGCAAAAAGTACATGGAACCATACTGGTGGAGCTACAACTAACAGAAAAAGAAACCCTTGGAAGTAGAGGAATAGTTCTTATAATAGTGGGGCTAAATTGGCTCTGATCTGAGCATATGCATAGGCTTCAGTATAACCTTGTGTCTGTCATTGAATAGCCTTTGGTGCTGAAGAACGACGTTAAATAAACTAAATAAACAAACTTTTAATAGTGGGTCTGATCTCGATCACTCAAAAGTATAGATAATGTATTCTACGTACACAAATAACATAGTGTTCCATGTCTTTAATGAACAGACTGAGTAATTATTTAGGATATAGGCTACAAAAATAAGTTAAACTCCGGCATCAAAACTTTTGACATGATGACTTTGGCGATGTGGGTTACAGAGCAGTCCTGTTTCCAGGTCTGTTCTGCTTAACATTTATAGTGGGAACACATTTACGAAGACTTCAGAAGAAAAACTGTAGAGGTGCATGAAATTGAAAATGTTATAAGAGCAATTCTAAAGATCTGGGTGCTCATCAAAATGGTAGAAGGCAAACTGTCTGCAAATATTTGAAATTCATTACTGTTGCTGCTCTTGCTAGGAGTTTATGTCCTGCAAAGAACACCAAGAGCACAGTGTGCAATGCTGATTGTGGTCAAAACAACCCAAGGGTAATGGTGACAGACCTGCAGTAGGCTCTAGGACTCACTATAGTCTGCTCATTGTAAGGTAACACTCAGTAATTGTTATGAAAGAGCACACACACACTAATAGCTGGGTATTCTAAAATCGTTGTGGGACACTGTTCTGTTTTCCTAATTTTTTTTTTTTTTTTGGAAATGCACAGTCCTAGGTATGGAGGACTGTGAGTCTGGGACTGTGGTAGCCTAGCGGGTAAGGTACTGGACTATGAACCAAAAGGTCCAGTGTTCAAATCCCACCTCTGCCAAGCTGCCACTGTTGGGTCCTTGAGCAAGAACCTTAACCCACAAATGCTTGGATTGTAAGACTGTATTAATTGTAAGTCGCTCTGGATAAGGGCGTCTGATAAATGCTGTAAATGTAAATGTAAAATGTAAATGAGGACCAAAAAAAACATTGTTGCCAACCATGTACAGCCCTTCATGGTTTTCACTTTCAATACATTATTCAATAGAGGACAAGAGATATTCAATACTTTATTATGAAAGAAGCTTTATGTTAATGACTACCCAGTTGTAGTGGTGGTCACGCTCATGATTTAAAGGTGTTTAATGTACACCCTGTACCACAACAGTCTCAAGCACTCCGCAGTGAGTGATGTAGAAAGTCACTGAGTGTTGAGTGCTGGGAAATATACAGTAGTGATGCAAACCTGTGGTTGCAGTCATGTTTTAAACGTCTTTAATGTGGCCTACTCTTTGGTATATACACTATATACACTACACACTATACAGTGGTATCTCGGTTCTCATCATTAATTGGTTCCAGAAGGCTTGTCGAGTACCGAAAATGACCAGTACAGAGCAAATTTTTCCCATAAGGAACAATATAAATATAAATTTATCCATTCCAGACCCTCAGAATATTCACACTGTATAAGGCATTGTATGCATTAATGGAGTTGTATTGTAGTCCCTGATTTATGATGGGGATGTATTCCTACGAATCTATCATAAGTTAGATGTATCATGAATCGATGAGTTTAATATGAGTTTCTATGAGTAATATGAGTTTTATGGTCTATACTCTATCATAGCGGAGCCAAGCTTATTAACAGCTGAGCTTAAAACACTTACATTAACCTACAGTTGGCCAAAATCATTAACGCAAAGCTTTCTTCATAATAAAGTGTTGAAGAATCTCATGTGATTTATCATGTAATTTAACCGAGGTACCACTGTATATTTAACTGCTCGATTTATGATGGTGGGACTGTGGTAGCCTAGTGGGTAAGGTACTGGACTATGGACCAAAAGGTCCAGGGTTCAAATCCCACCTGTGCCAAGCTGCCACTGTTGGGTCCTTGAGCAAGGCCCTTAACCCACAATTGCTTGTAAGACTGTATCAATTGTAAGTCGCTCTGGATAAGGGCGTCTGCTAAATGCTGTAAATGTAAATGACTGCAGATGAAACTGTAAATGCTGTAAATGTAAATGTAAATGTAGTTTCAACTTACGATGGATTTGTCAGAATGAATCCCCATTGGAAATCGGGAGTGCCTGTATAGTATTTAATCATATTTTTTCTGTTACTGTAGTCACTTGAAGTTCCTGTTATAGTGTCATTTAAGGCAATTTAATAATTTAATAATATTGCAAATAAAAACAGTAATAAAATATTAATATTGCATATTGTTTCAAGCACTGCTTAATGCATTACTACGTGAAGATTGATGTGTGTATGTTTAAAACTTGAACGTATTGATATACTTTTTTAAAAGCCTTCATTTATTGGATGTAATCCTACACTGAACAGCTTCTGTGCTTTCTAAATGTAGCTCAGATGTCCTTGTACAAAAGGAGCTCAGACTAATCTCTGTGGGATATGTGTGAGTGCTGTTGTGATAAAAGGACAGAATGCACTCTTTTAGTGTACAACATATAGCCTCGGCCTTTCCAGCCCTTTCATCTCTCTCTCTTTTACACACACACACACACACACACACTCACACTTTTTGCCCTTTTAAATTCTGTAAGGAAAAAACAGCACAGAGCATATAAGAGTGCTAAATTCTGAATATTAAATTGTGAAGAAAAACTGTGGAACAAATTGCATAAGCCATCCAGAATGTAAAACCACCATTACGGAAATGGTCAGTTAAGGAATGTTGCTTTTTTGGATTTTCGCTGGAGCTAATGTAGAGGGGAAGCAAGTAGAGCTAATAGGATGCAGTTAAGCATCCAGCATGAACGATAAACCATTATACAGTTGCTTCAAACCTCATTGAGTTCTAATGGCTACTGACGTACGTTTGCTGTTATCTAAAGGTCACGTACAGGGGTTAGACAATGAAACTGAAACACCTGTCATTTTAGACCACAATAATTTATTAGTATGGTGTAGGACCTCCTTTTGCGGCCAATACAGCATCAATTTGTCTTGGAAATGACATATACAAGTCCTGCACAGTGGTCAGAGGCATTTTAAGCCATTCTTCTTGCAGGATAGTGGCCAGGTCACTACGTGATGCTGGTGGAGGAAAACGCTTCCTGACTCGCTTCTCCAAAACACCCAAAAGTGGCTCAATAATATTTACTATTTACTAATAAACTGGTGACTGTGCAGGCCATGGGAGATGTTCAACTTAACTTTCATGTTCATCAAACCATCTGAACTCTGGTATGTCACCCATAATATCGTGTGCATTGCAATATTTTGAGCAAAACTGTGCTCTTACCCTCTTAATTGAACCTTCACACTCTGCTCTTACTGGTGCAATGTGCAGTTAATGAAGATTGGCCACCAGACTGGTCCAATTTAGCCATGAAACCTCCCACACTAAAATGACAGGTGTTTCAGTTTCATTTCCAACCCCTTTAGCTAACCACAAAATTAGGGGTTAATCTTAAAGATTGACTCTCTCATTGAATAGCTTGATATGACTTCACAATAGGGATTAGCGCATTGATAAATGGTCATTAAATGTATAAAATGTATACCTGTATAATTGTGGAATCATGCTGATGTAAAGCATCTATGTTTAGTTTGAAGATCTACCCAATTACTCATGGATTGTACAATGTTGAAATGGTTTACTCTTATCCACGCAAATTGTTTAACATTCTCTTCACAATCCCTCTTTTCATAGATCTATCTATGAAGTATCCACCTTACCGGTTCTGGCTGGTCATCCACCGGTTGTTCATCTATAGCCACTTTTGCACCTTGTTTTGGACTGGGACTTTTCCTAGTTCTCAGAACTGTGTCCCTTTCTCACATGCTCGTGTTGCAGGAAATAGGAACGATTGAAGTTCTTAGAATGCCATGTATAGGGCCTCTTTTTTTTAGCTCCTATTTCAAGGTACGTACTTTTCCCAGTGCACTGGAACCCAGAGTGATGTATGTTTGTAGTGATTGGTACAGGCAGAGTGATGCAAATGTATAGTTATTGGTCCAGACACAATTGCTTTTGTTGAGCTCCCACTGCCGTGTTGAAATATACTTTTACTCCGTAGCCCAAATAAAAAACAGATCTTCACACTTAAGATGGGGAAAAAAAACACAGATAAATGGAAACCAAGAGTGTTGCCTATATGCAATGTACGACAACACGATGTAGAGTTATCTAAATTCACAAGGCTTATGTCACTTCATTGTATTACAGCATTTCTACTGGTGATGTGGAAGACCTCACAGAGAAAGGACCCAGGCCATTCCACCCTGGGATTGAACGCAGGACTGTCTGACTGTGAGGTGCTGGTGCTATTCGCCAAGCCACTGTCTTTGGTGAGAAAACGCCTTATGTATTCCTAATTATTTTCATGTATTATCCGATTGTATTTAGGCCTTTAGGTCTTTGAAATGGATATATTTTTTTAACTTTCACATGAGAAATGGAAACAGAATCTGCTCAGCAACCCGTATTGGGCAAATTTAGCCAGAATTAATTTCTGCTTACTGCAAAACAAAGACAATAGAGGCAGAGAATAGACTGAGTAAGAGTAAGAATATGCCGATCAGGTGACACCACTAAATAGCCCCGTCGGTTGCCCACTCACAATAGAGTCCACACTAATCCTTTTGCCAAAAGCATGTACTCAAGCACAAAGACAAAAAGATTTAAAGGATGAAATTACAGACTCCAGCCCACGTTCAACACTATTTAAATAGTCCATGTCTCAATATGATCTAAATGTGGAAACACTCTTAGTTTGAGCAGTATTGCTGTTTGGATAGCGCTCCCTATATATATATTTTTTGTGCTATATATATATATATATATATATATAATATTTCTTTTTTTTTCAGTTATTGTAATTAAAATTCAAGCTGCCCAAGGAGGATGGGTCCCTACTTGAGTCTTGGTCCTCCCAAGGTTTCTTCCTGTAAGGTTTGGGGAGTTTTTCCTTTCCACTGTCGCCTCAGGCTTGCTCAACTAGGGCTTTGATGTAATACATTTGTAAAGCTGCTTTGAGACAATGCTGTGTTGTACGAAGCGCTATATAAATAAATTTGACTTGATGAACAACTTGCAGAAAGCTGGGACCAAAGTAACAAAGGTTACCATCAGTAACACAATACACCGAGAGGGACTCAGATCCTGCAGTGCCAGGCGTGTCCCTCTGCTTAAGCCAGTACATGTCCAGGGCCATCTGAAGTTTGCCAGGGAGCATATGGATGATCCAGAAGAGGATTGGGAGAATATCATGTGGTCAGATGAAACCAAAATAGAACTTTTTGGTAAAAACTCAACTCGTCGTGTTTGGAGGAAGAAGAATTCTGAGTCATTGCAGTGCTGAGAGTGGTCCATTAGCCCAACAGTACCTGATATGTGGTGGTGCTGTGGGGGTCCTGACCATTAGAGAACCGAGTAAAGGGGATTAACAAAGTATGCAGAGAAACAGATGCACTACAGTCTGTAAATGTAGAACTATAAAGTGCTTCTATATGGTAAGTGAAATTGAGAAAATGGACAATGAGTGTAGAAATAAAGTCAAATCAGATAAATTTCTATAGCGCGTTTTACAATGAAGCACTGTCTCAAAGCAGCTGTACAATTTTAAATTATCTTTTCATATTCAAGGCCAATCCCAAATTGAGCAAGCCTAGGGCCACAAGGAGGTATACCTAATAAAGTGACTGGTGAGTGTATCATTCCTAAGCATTTGATGGTACAGCCTGTTCTAAAAAGTAGTCTTTATCTACAAAATTATACTGTATGTGATATAAACTATAGAAGAATAAATCAACATAACTTATTTAGAGATCTTTGTACTATATATCACCCATTTTATTGGTGACAACTCTGCTGTCTATAGGTTACTGTTATATCTGTACTGATTATGACACAACAATGCATGTATAACTCAGAGTTCTAAAATGTTGCACAGTGAGTACATTAGAATGTTCAGATGAGCAGACCACATTGTCACGTTGATGAAGAGAGGAGACATTTCTCTAGCTAAATTAACTAAATCCAGCAGTGTCTAACTTTATGTTAGTTTCATAAACTTTTGGTAGCCAGTTCCACATCTGGCAGCAGGGATTTTGACAGTGTGCTGCCCTTGGCCTCTCACACGCATGGCCTAAACAGCGCACCGGTAAGTAACAGTAACAGAGCAAACTCTAATCTGCTTGCAAGATATTTGTGCAAAGGGGTTAAAATTTGTAAAACCTTAGTATTAGTAATGAGACGTGAACGATACCACAACAATGTGCTGTAATTGGAGTAATATATGATATTTTGTTTTGCTGAGGTTTTAACAGAAAGTAGTTGAGACATATTATAAAAAGAGTACAAAACCATTAATACAATCATGACGAAAATGTTTTAACTATAAAAAGAACACCAAGTTATATTGGATAAGCCCAGTTTTTTATGTACATATCATTATTATTCATTACCTTTCATCAGTTTAGTGGCTAAAACTACATATGTAGTTGTATTAAGTGCTACCTGGCCAATAATATAATATATACTTGTAGTCTGATTTGTATTTGATTGCAGGCAGCTTCCGAGGCACCATTTATAGTTTTTGTTTAATTATTTTATTTATTTAATATGTTATTTTATTTATTTCTCTGCATAGTCATATAAAATATGTCTGTTAAATGATTGCCTTCAACATAGAGCAACATAAATACCTTATGTAAACAGAATTAGTGTTAAATGTTGTTTTGTTGCAATGACATTTCTTTCATTTTCTAGTTTGTTTGCTTGTTTTTTTCAGAAAATGTACTGTTTAAATCCTGTCCCTCCTGCTTTGGTAAAGAAGCAGGAGATGAAACAGAAAAACAAAGGTAATGGTGGCCTTCCTATAACCTGCACGAAGAACAATTTTGGTGAGCATGGCATATCTGTTGCTGATCAGAAGTGCAGAAGTGGCCCCAGCAAAGTGAGCACCAAACAAAAGAGTGCTCCACCAAAACCCATGAACTATGCGGAGCTCTTAAAACTAGCTGAAAAGCTCCAGTTTCAACCGGTGGTGGTGAAGATGGAAGAAAAGAGACTCCGCACAGCTAGGGAACTTAAAATGTTGGAGAAGTAAGGCACAAAATAAAAAAAGGGGGCTTCATGAAACTACCTCAGTGAAAAAGACCAATAGCCCACATGATCGTGCGGTCAAACGTATAAGAGTGTCAAGCCATTGCGGAGAACTGCAGAAATCTTGCAAGGGTAATAAAGCGTGAAAAAAGGAGCTACCCTCCCCTTCCTACTGCCGTCCTCACACCCCCTTTCACTTGCTCACCCCCTCACTCTCCTCTCCGCTCTCTTGCATCTTTTCCCCTGCTACTCACTCTCGTCCCCTGGTCCCCCTTCCTCCCTCTTATAATGGCACTTCTTTTTACACTAATTGTGTCCTGCTGCTTTATCCCTCTTGGCCCATTTTTAGCTTTTTTCAGCCCCGCGCCTTACAATTCTCCCTTTCCTCCCCTGTCCATCACTCTCTCCTTTCAACTCTAACCCTCTCCCCTTTCATTCCCGCTCATGCTTTCCATCGCTTGCTATGTTGAGCTCCTTTTCCCTGTCGTTCTACTCGTCCTCTATTGACTTATTCCCCATTTATACCGCCACTCTTCTACCCTTCCTTGCCCCCCACCCTTCTTCTTCCCACCTCCCTCCTATCCCCTTCCGATTGTCTTCCCATTTACCCTTTTTCTTATGCAAATCTTCCTCTGGAATCGGGTTAACCATGGATATATCACCAAATCTGCACCTGCTGGCTTCTTAAAACAAGCAAAAACGCAGAAGCCAAGACCAGGAGGAAGTGCTCAGGGCCGTCCTGTTTCTACAGGAGCAATTTCTTCTGCCAGCAGACCAAGCAAGTCAGGTAGGACAATAGACAGCATACGACTGCTAAACCAAGCATTACTGTAAATACAATGATGACGTATCCAATAAAATTATGGTACTTTGCAGCTACTGTGTTACTTTTGGTCTACAGAAATAAAATATTGTTACTGTGGCAAACTATGTCTTGCTTGTCATTTGTTGATTTGTAAATAATGCATCGACAGTGAGCTCTAACCTCAAGCGCCTGCGTGAAGATGAGGAACAATATGACTCTGAGATGGATGACTTCATTGTTGATGATGACATAGACCAAGAAAAAATCTCTAAACATATCAGAGAAATCTTTGGCTATGATCGGAGAAAGTAAGATGGCACACTGTGACACTGTAACCTGAACACACACACATGAACAAAAGTGCTAGATAAGAGTTGAGCCTGTTTCATTAGGTACAACAATGAGAGTCAGGATGATTTGAGGTTATGGAAAGTAGCTGGAGCGAACAGCAGAAAGAGGAGGGCAAAAAGGTATGATGACAAAAGGCCTTATTTATTTTATTCCTTAAGATATGTGTTGTACAGACAATATATTTCCATATTCACAACTCACTGTCTGCCGGTAGTCCTGCGACTGGCTATGCAGGAGGAAAAGGAGGAAGAGCAGCGGGAGCTGGAGGAAAATGAAAAACTGAAAAAAAAGGTCAAGAGGAGAAGGCTTTACCTAAGACAGTTTGAACATCAAAAATTATTAATAAAGTCTTATTGCATCATGTGATGTGTTTACAATTCATTCTCTCATGGATAAACACTGCTTGGAGCCACTAACCCCCTATAACCCCCCTTGACCAAGCATCTTCAACTACCAGCTTTTCATGCAGCTGAGCCAATCTTGCCAATGCAGTTATTTGCTTGTTCAACCATATCTAATTACTCATATTGATGATGTCTTTTTATGAAAGTTGGGGCAAATATAAAAAATACAGTGGGTCAAAAAAAGGATTTAGTCAGCCACTGATTGTGCGATTCTCCTACTTAGGAAGATGAGAGAGAGTCTGTAATTTTTCATCATAGTACACTTCAAACTATGAGAGACAAAATGAGGAAATAAAAATCAGGACCTCACATTGTAGGATTTTCAAGAATGGAATTGTAAATCCATGGTGGAAAATAAGTATCTGGTCACCCACAAACAAAAAAAGACAAGATTTCTGGGCTCTCACAGACCTGTAAACAACTTCTTTTAAGAAGCTCTTCGGTCTTCCACTCGTTACCTGTATTAATGGCACCTGTATGACCCCTGTTATCTGTATAAAAGACACCTGTCACAGCCTCAAAAAGTCATTATTCCAAACTCAACCATGGCCAAGACCAAAGAGCTGTCGAAGAACACCAGCCCCAAGAAAATTGTAGACCAGCACCAGGATTGGAAAAGTGTTTCTAAAATAGGCAAGCAGGTTGGTGTGAATACATAACTGTGGGAGCAATTGTTAGAAAATGGAAGACATACAAGACCATTGATAATCTCCTTCGAACTGGGGCCCCACGCAAGATCTCATCCCATGAGGTCAAAATGATCATGAGAACAGTGAACAATAATCCCAGAACTACACAGAGGAACCTGATGGGTTGAGTGTGATGTCAGTTCCTGTCGTAGAGCGCGTTGTTTGTTTGAAGCTGTTTGTTAGCAGCAACTAGCAGCCGTTTAAGCAATTCTTTGCATTTTTTTTCCTTTACTAAATTTGAACTAAAAATTTAGTTTCACTCGCCACTTACACTAGCCACCACCGAGTTTGGCTCACAGACACGGTGTGTGTCTTGGCACGTGAGTTTAACCTAAATTTATATAAAAATTTCCGTCCTTCCACTCTAATCTCCATCTAGCCCGTCTTTTTGTTAACTAAGAGCTAATATGTCCCCACTATCTTCTCCAACTGGCTGCCTCAGCTGTGCGCGTCTCTATGAGAAAATCGCGGAGCTTGAGGGCAGGATAACGTTATTGCACTGGTATATGTATATATAAAAACATTTTGACCCCACGGGATAAGATCTTGCGTGAAGCCCCAGATCGAGGGAGATTATCAATGGTCTTGTATGTTTTCCATTTTCTTACAATTGCTCCCACAGCTGATTTACTCGCACCAACCTGCTTGCCTATTGTAGATTCACTCTTCCCAGCCTGGTGCAGGTCTACAATTTTCTACCTGGTGTCTTTTGATAGCTCTTTGGTCTTGGACATGGTTGAGTTTGGAGTCTGACTGTTTGAGGCTGTGGACAGGTGTCTATTATACAGATAATGAGGTCAAACAGGTGCCATTAATACAGGTAATGAGTGGAGGACAGAAGAGCTTCTTAAAAAGAAGTTACGATTTGTGAGAGCCAGAAATCTTGCTTGTTTGTGGGGGACCAAATACTTATTTTTCCACCATGATTTACAATATAAATTCTTTAAAAATCCTACATGTGATTTCCTGGATTTGTTTCTTACTTTGTCTCTCATAGTTGAAGTGTACCTATGATGAAGTCTTATAGGAATATGCTAAAGGAACTCAGTCATTTTCAGAAAACGGTAGTTGTCCTGGTTTAGTAGTGTATCCGCTTCTCTAAATACAGACCTGTGTAAGGATCTGTGGAACTGATCCCTTATGTGAGAACTGTTTGTAGCTATTTGGTTATGCTTTCAGTGTGATTACCATTTACATCCTGTTTTAGGTATTTTATGCTCTCACTGCTGAGCTGTACATGAATTTCTGTGGTCTGATTTAATGCTGGTAGAATGTCCGGATAGACTCCTGCTGTGGATCCTATCTCTGTTTGGCCTCGACTTATTGGATAGTAGTTTGTGATCCTGATGCATTAGCCCTGCTGTGCTTCCAACTGCTTCTCCATCTTGAAAGCATTGTGCTAACAATTTACCTTCCTGCTGCAGTGAAAAATCTCACCTGGATGCCTCAGGGACTTGCACTTCCTGCGCAGTGAACATAAGCCATAGCAATCCGACTAAACCTGGTAGTTTTCACAGATTTTCAACAGATAAAAAGAGGAAAACCGGTGGAGGAAAATGTGGATGGACAGAACTGAACACACTGGCTTGATTTACATTTGAGACATTAGTGCAGTAAAGTGACAATAGTGTAAAACAGTTTAATGGCCAGTATATAATGCAGATATCACTAAATATACATACATACATAGAGTGATATGTGCATTATTTGGGAAAATTAGTTGTGTAATATATATATATACACATACAGTGGTGCTTGAAAGTTTGTGAAACCTTTAGAATGTTCTGTGTTTTTGCATAAATATGACCTAAAACATCATCAGATTTTCACACAAATTCTAATAGTAGATAAAGAGAACCCAGTTAAACACATGAGACAAAGATATTATAGCTGGTAATTTATTTATTGAGGAAAATGATCCAATATTATATATTATTGAGTGGTAAAAGTATGTAACCTCTAGGATTAGCAGTTCATTTAAAGGTGAAATTAGTCAGGTGTTCTCAATCAGTGGGATGACAATCAGGTGTGAGTGGGCGCCCTGTTTTATTGAAAGAACAGAGATCTGTCAAAGTCTGCTCTTCACAACACATGTTTGTGGAAGTGTGTCATGGCACGAACAAAGGAGATTTCTGAAGACCTCAGAAAAAGAGTTGTTGATACTCATCAGAACAAAATATGTTACAAAACAAAAAATCTCTGAAGAGTTTGGACTCCTCCAATCCACAGTCAGACAGATTGTGTACAAATGGAGGAAATTCAAGACCAATGTTAAAACTCCCCAGGAGTGGTCGACCAATGAAGATCATTCCAAGAGCAAGGCTTGTAATAGATGAAGAGGTCACAAAGGACCCCAAGGGTAACTTCTAAGCAACTGAAGGCCTCTCTGACATTGGCTAATGTTAATGTTTATGAGTCCACCATCAGAAGAACACTGAACAACAATGGTGTGCATGGCAGAGTTGCAAGGAGAAAGCCATTGCTCTCCAAAAAGAACATTGCTGTTCGTCTGCAGTTTGCTAAAGATCAAGTAGACAAGCCAGAAGGCTATCGGAAGAATGTTTTGTGGACGGATGAGACCAAAATAGAACTTTTGGTTTAAAAGGCAAGCACGTGTTATGTTTGGAGAAAGAAAACACTGCATTCCAGCATAAGAACCTTATCCCATCTGTGAAACCTAGTGGTGGTAGTATCAGGTTTGGCCTGTTTTGCTGCATCTGGCCAGGACGGCTCGCCATCATTGATGAAACGTTTAGTTGCAGTTATTGCTGAACAGGGGGGGGGGGGTCACACCAGATACTATAAGCAAAGGGTCACATACTTTTGCCACTCACTAATATGTAATATTGGATTGTTTTCCTCAATAAATAAATGATCAAGTATAATATTTTTGTCTCATTTGTTTGACTGGGTTCTCTTTATCTACTTTTAGGACTTGTGCGAAAATATGATGATGTTTTAGGTCATATTTATGCAGAAATATAGAAAATTCTAAAGGGTTCACAAACTTTCAAGCACCACTGTATACTCTTTTATATAAATAACAAATACATAAAAAAAAAATATTGCACTTAACAACAACATTTATTTACCAGATAACACCAGTATCCTGATTAGCAGGAATTTGTAGAATGATAAAATAAATATATTGACTTTATTCTCATTAAATCACATTACGCTTAAGCACATAATTATGCTGATGTATTGTGTTAGTTCAACTATAGCTTAAAATTTGCAGCTGACTTTTTTTTTGTACATAGCATATGATGCATCTCATGACAATACCCCACAATGACACCCTGATCTGTTTGTGTTCCATGGTCGTAATGCCCTGAGGAAACCTCTTACCATGTTTGTCCCTGACTGCATCAAGATCAGCATGGAAGAAATCCAAGTGTGAATACAGAAATTGAATTTTTGATGACATGTTGCGCTTCGTGGTTCTGTATGCATGTTGTCACTCAGCTCAACATAGCTTAGAGCTCTATAGTTGCAAAAAAATGCTCAACAACCTCCTTAAAAACTTTCTATTCTATTTGCCCTGACCCTACTAGCAGCTCTTCAAACACCCTGTCATTACTGATCTGATTTGTGCACCATCAAGAATGCCATCCTTAATGTTGGCATCAGTTATACTGGGAACCATCCGTCTGAAACAGTCTACTTCATGAGCTTTTATAACCTGTATGTCAGCATCTATCCTAAGCATGCCCAGGTATGCTTCAGGCAGCATTTGCGTAGATCCTATACACACCAAAGCATGTGCAGCCTTGCAAGAACACCTTGCATTGTGGGAAATATACTAGTAAAATATGATGGTAAATCACAAAGTAGGTTATATCTACAAAACCTTTACTCATTTATCAGACATTTAGTCATTTAACAGAGCGTTACTTACTACTGTTACAATTTTACAATCCAAGCAATTGTAGACTAAGGGCTTTGCTCAGGGAGCCAACAGTGGCAGACTGGCAAAGAAGGCAGACTGCATGGCTGCTAACTAGTGGGCAGTGATGTTATTTTTGCTACTCAACTCTTACCTCTTTCTGTCTCCAGGCTTGATAGGTTTGAATTTGATCAGGACTGGCATTTGCATTTCCTGTTGGTTAATATCACACACTGGCTCAAAATGAGACCTCTGAACACTAGACATGTTTATATTGTGATATCAATATCAGTAGACAGGAGAGTAAGGTTCACAAATATCTAAAGTCAATGGGTAATATCTGTTGCAAGAACAGGAACAATGCTGACTTAAATCCAACAAAAGACCCCACATTCATTCTATCAATCTATTTGGTAGACAAGCCAAAAGTAAGCTTTTTCTTTCATCTAGACACAAACATAAGCATGTGTTTAGCACTAGATGTTACTGTAGCTTTAGGGTCTCTGGTCAAATGAGACCTAAATGGAACTTTGGGGCAAAACTAAGTTGTAAGCTGGTTTTAGTGCAAAGAAGATGGTTAAACAGGCATGGTGAATATTGTGGGGCTTTGGCAATAATCTACAACTTTACTGTGGTTAGTTCTTACACATGGACAAACATATATCCAGGTCAATAAATTTTGAGGTTCCCCAGTGTTAGTAAACGCTGCACCTTATGGAAAGTCCTTAAATGTTACCATGGGTGGCAGCCTCGTTGTGCTGCAGCTACCCGTTTTTGTTTGCTCTTAATGTTATCTACGGTTTGTCCAACTCCATCACATGGAATTGGGAACATCTCCTAAATCTCAGGGACAGCGCTCAGCTTGGCATTATTCCAGAGTTTATTCAGAAACTGTTGAAAATTCTGGAAATTCTAACAACGAGAGCTCTCATTCTACTTCACCGGACTCAGAAGAGGTGGAAACAGCTCAGACGCCACCCACGGATTTTGGTTCCCTTTTCCATCTTAATTTCTCTCCAATTTACGATAAAAATGGAAGGACTGCTTCTAGTCAATGCTTCTAGAACTTTTTAGAATTCAGCTCTTTACAGGACTGACCCCTGACAGCATGCAGCACATATTCAGCTTCACAACAAGCACAGAGACATGGCACAGAAGTTGAACCAAAGGAGCGTGAATCTGCTTCTGCATGAACGAGCATTGGTGCAAAGATGTCACGGTACTATTTAAACCACGTACTTCATTGCTAGAGTCTTCTTCATGAACTAAAAGCCGCTTTACTCTCCCAGAGAATTTTCTTCTTTCATTTGAGTCATGTTTACTGTACCTACCGCCACATGCTTGAGGCACAGAATCTGCTAGCCAAGCAGATAATGAAAGTGGAAAGGGAGAATATGGACTCACTTGAACTCATTGTTCTGGGACACCTCAACAGTGCAAACCTAATGAAGGAAGTGGAAGGCCACTGTGAAACCACCAAACAGTTACACTATATTCCCAAAAGTATTTACTCACTTGCCTTCACATGCCAGTGAAGTTGAGTGACATCCCATTCTTAATCCATAACGTATATATGATATGTTTATTTGAGTTTTTGACCATTCTTCCAGAAGCACATTTGTGAGGTCAGACATTGATACTAGATGAGAACGCCTGGCTCGCAGTCTCCGATCTAATTCATCCCAAAGGTGTTCTATCGGGTTGAGGTCAGGACTCTGTGCAGGCCAATAAAGTTCTTCCACACCAAACTCGCTTATCCATGTCTTTATGGACCTTGCTTTGTGCACTGGTGTGCAGTCATGTTATAACAGGAGGGACCCATCCCCAAACTGTTCCCACAAAGTTGGGAGCATGAAATTGTCCAAAATATCTTGGAATGCTGAAGCATTAAAAGTTCCTTTCACTGGAACTAAGGGGCCGAGCCCAACTCCTGAAAAACAAGCCCACACCATAATCCCCCCCTCCACCAAACTTTACACTTGGCACAGTGCAGTCAGACAACTACTGTTCTCCTGGCAACTGTCAAACCCAGTTCTGTCATTTTACGTGGCCTACCACTTCGTGGCTGAGTTCCTGTTGTTCCCAGTCGCTTTCACTTTGTTATAATACCACTGACAGTTGACTGTGGAATATTTAGTCGCGAGGAAACTTCAGATCCTGAGAGCAACCCATTCTTTCACAAATGTTTGTAGAAGCAGTCTGCATGCCTAGGTCCTTTATTTTATACACCTGTGGCCATGGAATTCATTGGAACACCTGAATTAAATGATTTTGATGGGTGAGTGAATAGTGAATAGAACTTAGAATATATTGTATGTCAGTGATGCTTCCAACTTGGCCCTGCACTTACTTGCTTCAGCATTTTAAATCAAAGAAACCTATGCCAGTTTGTTTTCAACACGATAGTACCAGAGATCTTGCAGGTCTGTCCCAGCTATCTGTGGCAGACTCCATCTGCCACAGGAACAGCGATTTCCTGACAAACATGAGTCAGCAGGTGCATCTAGGAAAACACACATCAAACATCTGGACTGCCAATACTGGAGTACCACCAGGTTGGGTTCTCTCTTCCCTCCTCTTCAGTTTCTTAACAGACGATGGAGACAGATCTACACAGTGAGGATCCCTAACACCATTGTGGTTGGTCTCATAACCAGTGGTGACAAATCCGCCTACAGAAAGGAAGTTGAACAGCTGGCATCCTGGTGCGGCCACAACCACCTATTACTTAACACAAAACCTGCAGAGATGGTGGTGGGCCTCAGATGCAACATCAGCAGCTCTGTGGTTTCCACTGGGGAGTCACTAATGTCCCTGGATGCCACAATTTCCAGCCACCTGAAGTGGGAGAAGGACACAGTGTCCATCGCCAAGGGCAGAGGATGTTTTGTGTGGCAGCTGAAGAAATTCAACCTGCAACAGGCCCTGATCATCGAGTTCTACAGAGGAAATCATTGAGACCATCCTCATTTTATGAATAATTCATCTGGAGCATGCCAAAGTTCAGCTCGTAGTCGAGTCGGCGGAGCGGATCATCAGATGTAGTCTGCCAATGCTTTAAGACATTTACACCAGCAGGGTCACAAAGTGTGCTAGCAAAATTGTAACCATCACCTATTATAGACAATTTGGTAGAAGACTCGGGTCTGTCGAGGCAGATAAATTCCTTATATGCAAAACATACTATTCGAAATAAAGTGTTTCTGATGCTACCTACCTAACCTTCCTTCATTCATTCATTCATTCATTCATTCTTTCTTTCAATGGGGGCAAAATGTCTGAGAACACTTGTGAAAATGCTTCTATGTTCATTGTTCTCTAAAATATATTTAATTATACATTACAGTACTGTGCAAACATCTTAGGCCACCATTAGGTTTGTTGTTTTAGAAATGGCATACTGACCCTATATAGCACATTGACAGTTGGTCCCAAAAATATCAAACTTCGATTTGTCACTCTGTAACACTCTTTTCCACTGATCTTCATTCCGAATTTTGTGAGGTTTAGCATATCGTAGCTTTTTCACACTGTTCCTATTCCAAAACAAAAAAAACATTTTTTTGGCTGCTACCCTTCCAAAAAGACCAATCCTGATCAAGTTTCTTTGGAAGGGTCAAACTGGCATCCAGAGGAAGCTGCCAGATGCTTCTATTGCTCAAGTGTTAGAGGAGGTCACACTACATATTTGCCACTTTAGCCTATAGCTGTTTTTTTTTCTGATTTTTGAGATTTTTTTTTTAACACTGCATACATATTTCCTGTATTTTCTGGTTGTATGCTAACAAAGAGACTGAGAAATAATTATATATGTTAATTATACTTTTTCTAAAACAATGGTATATCTAATCTAATGGTGGCCTACTAGTTTTGCACAGTACTGTAGGTCACTGGTCTAACAATTTGAGTGAAAAAACTGCAGACTCCACACACCTCCAGCCATGCTCATTTGTCTTTAGCCTCAACTGCTCTCAGCTGTCTTATTACCTCATTACCTACTCGTGCATTTAAATTCCAGCATTCCTTAATTCCCTGCTAAGTCTCAGTCAGTACATCTGCTGGCAACTCTGCTCAGCTTTGTCCATTCCGGCTCAGCACACCTGCTGGCAATTCTGCACCGCCTGGCCACCTCCAGTGCATCCGCTGGCAGCTCTGCTCCTCCTCGTCCCTTCTAGCTAGTATCAGAGCACCTGCTGCCAAGTTTGTACTACCTGGCTACCTCCAGCTTTTCTCTCCCTCATCCCTTCCAGCCTCAGCGCACTCACTGGCTACTCCATCAGCCCATCAGTCGACGCCCTCGGCGTTCATCTTCTGCTGTCCCATTCCCTGGCCAGTTCAAGATTACCTTCTTAGATTGTTTGTTTTTTAAAAAACCCATTTGACATTATCCCTGCGTTCACTTTTGTTCCCAACGTAGTGGAACAGTAACAAGTCTTAAAAAGCATCTTGTGATGTTTCAGATTGCTTTCTCTGTCTTCAGGTTACCCCATAAATGCTTCTTGTGGTTTAGGTCAGGTGACTGTGGAGGAAAGGTCACAACAATAAGCACTACTTGTTCTTGTTTGCAGAGGTGGTAAATAACGAAGTACAGTGGTACCTCGTTTCTCACCCACCTCGGAACTCGCCGAAATCGGTTCTCGATGCAATTTGACTAGAAAATTTGGCTCGGTTCTCATCATTTGCTAAGTACTCAGGGCTTAAACTTATATGATGAGTCAAGCTGTGCGACTGGTTTCAACGAAAACTCAATTCATGATTCATGAGTCACAATTCATGATTCAGTACACAGTGATTCAGATTCCCAATAGCAGTTGCTCAGAGAAGATCTTTGTCTTTTTTCTTTATTTTTACATCTACAGTACTGTATTCTTAGTGCAAATAAGTCTCCATGGGCCCTAAAAAGGGTTGTATTGACTGCCAACCAAAAGGGAAACAGGAACTTAATGCTCCAGAACACAGGTTGCAGATTGCATTAGCAGCTATGCTAGTGCCCATGACACCAATACAGTAAGTGTTGCCTTTACTTTTGACTTTCAACCCATTACTCACTAAATGACATGAGATTGTTCAACACATTATTATCAAATACGCTTTGTGTTAATGATTTTGGCCAACTATAGATTAATGTAAGCTATCTTTTTTTTTTTATCACGGTATCTTTTTCAAATCTTCACTATGATACAATATAGACCACTGTCAGCAGACTTTTGCACAGTACTGAAGGTCATTGGCCTAACAATTTTGGAAAAAAAAATGCTAAAAACTGAAAAACCTGCTCAAAAGCTGAAGACTCCACACATCTCCAGCCATGCTCATTCTCAGCTGTCTCGTTACCTCATTACCTACTCGTGCATTTAAACTCCAGAATTCCTCAGTTCCATGCTAAGTCTCAGTCAGAACATCTGCTGGCAACTCTGCTCAGGTTTGTCCATTCCGCCTCAGCACACCCGCTGGCAATTTTGCACGGTCTGGCCACCTCCAGTGCAAACCAAACACTCAAACTCATCAGTTCATGTTACATTTAACTAATGATGGATTTGTTGGAACATATCCCTTTCATAAATCAGGGAGCACCTGTAGAATACAACTCCATCAATGCATATGCCTTCTACAGTGTGGATTTTCTGGGGTTCTGGAATGGATTAATTCAATTTCCATTATTCCTTATGGGAAAAAGTTGCTCAGTACTTCGTTACTGTACTTAAGTGTATATTTCAGGGATCTGTACTTAACTTGATTATTTATTTAACTTAATGGTTTTTTACTTTTCACTACATTACAAAGACAAAGCTGTACTTTTTACTCACTACACTTTCAAAACAGGCTCGTTACTTTGGCTTTTATGAATCTATTTATTTCACTGTTAATCTATTTTCCTTCTTTTATTTACTCAGTTCTAGTCAGGCATCTAATGAAGCACCAATCAGCATCCCAT